>JARQZK010005058.1:205000-435000 GCA_030704885.1 Cynegetis impunctata
TACAGTTTCTCTAAAAATCAAGGTTGAACGCTTGTCTGGACAGCTGAACTGGAGCAATGTGTTAAACAGTTTGAGCGTGAGTCAGCAACACGTGACCGGGCAGCTAGTTTTTTACTACCATTAATAATATTTAGGGGCAGCAGAGAGATTTTCACAGAATAATCAACTTATATCTCTAGTATTAAGCCAATTGTAAAATATATTTTTCAACCTGTAATCAAATTATTATTCTCTGTGATAACAACTGCAAGTTGTTAATGTTTTCGTATGAAACCCCAATTAGATTCGCTACTTTTTCTTGTTTGATTTGATTACGTTGTTATTGTATTATGAAGTTACTCCAACTGCAATATTTTATCGAGTTTTCAATGAAATATTTCTTAAATTTTAGATTAGATTAACTTGAAACGATCATAGTGTAAATGTTTGTTTGAATCAACAATTTTTCATCAAATAATACACTTTCACGATATATTCAACAAGGTTTTTTCCACCTAGGCGTTCCTGGAATTTATTTAAATATTTTCCATTTAAGTTATCTAAAAACGTTAATACTGTTTCTACACAATACTAAAGTATTCAAAATGTACCTAGCAAACAAAAAATTTTAATTCAGGAATGATATATTGTAGTAAATATAAATTATGTCACAGAATAGATTTGCAACTTACTTTTGTCAGGAATGAAATATACATATTTTCTATTTCACTGAAGAGGTTCAGCAAGAACAGCAGGACCTGAAACAAAGAGAGTTTTCTATAACTTCATATGATTATAATTATCAATTAACTAAAATCTATTTCGACATATATGTTTCGGGCTATGAACCCATTATACAGATTTGATTTGAAAATTCAATAATCTATCTACTCATATTACGGGTTTAATGTCTATTTGGTCATTAGTGATGGGAAAGTTCCTGCAGCAGATCGAACTAATCTCTCCGGATAATTTAAATTTATATAATACTTAGTTATTCCTTATACAATGTTCATAAATTCTAGTGATGTTCTTACTTCACCGATGTTTATCGGTATATACCAATATAAAATGCATCACAATCAATACATTTTCATTTACTTACACCAGATTTTTCAAAGATTGATTGTCTGTCCTTAGTACCAATAAGAAACCCAATTTTTTTAAATTCCTACTAATCAATAGCGTTTGTATTCAGGGCCGTATGCTCCGGTGTACCAGTTTTCGTCAGCCGCGCGCATGACGTCACTCACAGAGTGATATGCATTACAGAGTGATATGCATTACAGACATGGGCTGTTAACGTATTAATTTTATAGTTAGAAAAAAAGCCCTGTATAGAAGATGTTTGTTATGGTCCATTATATAATCCCAAGCATAAAATTACGGGTTTTTTGCGTGGCTGTGCTCATAAAGGCCTTTTTATGTATATATAAAAAAGGAACAAAAAAAGGCAGCAATAAAATGATTACAATTAACAATAATCCCTGGTATTATTACTACAAAAAATGGGAATAAAAACCAATAATTTTAAATAGAATAGATATTATTGTGTATTAAGAGCCCAAAATGATATATTGTCGATTGAAAGAAACAGTTTCCGCGCTCCTTCGTCGGACGGCAATCTCTTGAAATCGACAATGAATTTGTGCTCGAAATTACACCCAAGATTTTTTCTACAATCAAGGAGTTCACATATTTCCAAAAATTTATTTAATTTGATGAATGAAAATTAAAAGTACAGTTTTTACAATTTTTTATGACAATTCCAAATTTTTTAGTCGCTAACTAAGAAACAACTTTTTTCCATTTTCTTTTAAGATTAGTGTTGTCCTTCAGCGCTTTATTGAGATCCTTAATTCGAAAGAACATTCCGCTCCTGAAAAATAATCGCTTGGCTTTCATAGAGCACTCTACAATACTACTACTTTTCTCTAAAAGATCATGGATAAAATTTTTTTCGAAGGTCCCAATAATGAAACACATTGGGATTGTGGTAAATTTTGCGTGGGGATTGCATTATCCTTTAAACTACGATAATTCATAGGGGTGTGATCCAAAAGAATATGTTTTAAATTCACCTTGAAATCGCTTTCACAGAAATGCTTGGAGCAAATTACAGCGTTTTTTATATTAACTTTGTCCTCCCCTTTGGTTAAATGTAACTATTTCTTGCTAAGACTGGGGTCTTTAGGAAAACTAAAAAACTTAACGTCTTTGCACGGAGTCGTTTTGACTGGTTATCGGATCCACATCCTACGATGGCACACCGCGTTTTTAACTATTAAATATCCAAATATATGTCTATAAAAAACGTGTAAAGATAAATTTGAAATACCAGAGTATAAATAAAAAGTTAATTTGGCGCGGAAAACACAAAAATACAAATCAGAGCGTCCAAGAAAGTAAATATTAAACAATTCTGTACGATATACCAACGATGTACACAACGGATAACTCTGTGAGTGACGTCACACGTAATAATAAGCTCCGCCCACCATGCGCAACATCCTATCTTCTGTGGGTATATCGTGGTTTGTATTCATTCAACCTGTTACAAATCTTATTCCTTCAAATTGGGGACAAAATTGAATAAATAGGTACATTGAGCCAACTATTAATTTGAATGAAAGAAATTTGGGTTCCATATTGATCAATAATAAAATGTATTTATTCATATATATATATATATATATATATATATATATATATATATATATATATATATATATATATATATATATATATATATATATATATATATATATATATATATAAAAATATATATATATATATATATATATATATATATATATATATATATATATATATATATATATATATATATATATATAAACCATCAAGTCAAAAAAAATTAAATCTTCTAGGATATGTGTAATATTGATCATAGTATTTCTTGAAATACTGATGAATGCTAGTAAGACCGTAACATCCATCTGTTACTTTAGAGTTGAAGTGATTTGACCCGTTCAAATGGGAGATGTTCATTTCGTTACTTTTTATATAATAGTTTACGTATGTGGGTATACTAATGAGATATTCGAGAGTCAATATCCAATCGAAGTCTAATACTTTGAGCCGCAATTCCTATATCCGTTATTGGTCCCTAAGGTCGATCGATATATAATACGTAGATAAGGAAATAACCCAATAATGATATCTGGCAAGATGAGTTCGCAACTAACCGAAACTGAATTAATGGCAAAGTTATATCACCTAAGTATCTACCCACCCAACTCTATGGAATATTCTATAATTCCGATTATATAATTTGTCACTGCCGAAATGCTTTTGAAGCTGTTTGGATAATAAAATGGGTAGGCAGAATGATAAGTGTCGTGCCTGGCATACAGATGGCGCCACGAGTTAAATTAATGCTCTACATTTCGTAAATAGCTTATATGTCTAATTTAAGGTTGGTACGTAAATCTATATTTTTCTTTATTTTTCACTTGTATATTATTTGTTGATTTTACCTTAGATACGGTTGCTATAAATACACTCATTATGCCCTAGGGCGTTATGAGCGGGCATAATGGATCATAACGCTCGCTAATTGTACGAGGAGAAATGAAGCAACTTCCATTGATTAAATACTTCATAATCCTTGTTGTATACGACTCTGGATTTGTCCGGCAATGAATTATTCGCAGCTTTGGCTGCATTTTCTATGATATCCTTGGGTAAATTCATTTTCTTTTCCATTATTTCTATAAGAATACACAAAGAAAGCAGCAATGACATTCACTAAATATGACAAAAATATTCACAAACGTCAAAATATCATCAAATGACATGCCTACTATGAGAAGGATAATGGAAAGTATAGGAGCAATGAACCGATTTTAAAATCGATTTTTCATTATAATAAAATAATTTTTTCAAGAAAAATAAAATCTTGTATGCACCACGTGCGTTACTAGATCCTAACTCCCATCGGGCAACATTCATCCCTCGGTCCAGAGGCCCTCGGGCCGAATGTTACTCTCCGGGCGTTATAACGCACTTTGTACATAAATAACTATTATAGCCTTTCGATCAAGACATTATTAAAAATTTCACGAGAATGATAGATTGGGAAATCCTTGCAGTTATAACTTATACCGAGAGTTATACCTAAAATTATTCATTCAAAATGTTGAAATCCTCTTTAAATCAAGGAAGTACTATTGACCGTCATCTTCAACTGTGAGATGAGTTTATGAATTGATAAAGGTTCGTACTTAATCAAAGGTTAACCGTGCTCTGCTCGCCTAATAGGAGCGACAACATTTGAAAAGGGGATAGCGGTTAGTTTATCATCTCCAAAGAAGATTAAGACAACGTCGTCAATTAACAAGGCTAAGGCCGCTGTTTTCTAGGATATAATAGAAACTTATTCTTTAGTAATTCTCGGAAATAATTAAAATATCAGTAGTGAGTACTACAAGAATATATTACAGCATTTGAGTAACTGTGTGAAGTAGAAACGACAACCTATAGCGAAAAAATCTTGTTACAACAGAACCAGCGTCAATCGTTCTCAATGAACCAGCGTCAATCGTTACAATTAAGTAATTGAGTTTCGAATTGTTTGTCCACCATTTGCTATATGCAGCAACCTGCTGGTACCACTAAATTCCTGAGCACAAAAAACGGCGAGTTATATAAATAACTCGAGAAGTGCTCGATTTTCGAGAAATTTTTCATGTCTGATTATATATATATATATATATATATATATATATATATATATATATATATATATATATATATATATATATATATATATATATATATATATATATATATATATATATATATATATATATATATAATAAGGATAATAATATTTGGGTATAGCAGCAAGCAAAACGTGTACTCTTATAACACTATATTTCCGATATTTCGACAATGATTATTGTCATCTTCAGGGAAGCTACAAAATAAGCACAAAAGAAAATCAATAAATGCTCCATAACGGCCAACAGTAAAAATACTCACTGTGTTTTTGAGAATGATTGCAAAAGGTGTAAAGATCGAGATACAACATTATTGATTTCCAAAAAATATTATTGATCGAGAACACAGGCGTGATGATCATCAACTGACATTACAAGTTAAAAAGTTAAAATGGTCATAATAAATTAAAATGAAACATAGTTAATTTTGAGGAAATTAAACATTATTGAGTCTAAGTTAAGTTAAAGACTAAAATAATATAATTATCTACTTCGTCATTTCATATTGACTGAAAAAGAGACGCGACCAGCCATCTTGATCAAGAAAGTAGACATAGACAACATCAAAACAAAAAACTCCAATATGAAAATATGATAATTTAGGACCACAGATTGGTCACTGCTAACAAATAAAATAGCCAGAAGTATAAAAGACTCAGAGAAAGAAAGGCAACCTTTCTCTCACTCGACATTTCTTAAATGGATGTTTTTTATCTAACTCTAACAAAAAGGAATAAATTTCGCTTAGATGATTTAAATCAGTTTTTTTATTTAAGCAATTTTCTGATTGTGAAATGTAAGCCATCTCCATAAACAGTCTCTTAACAGAATTTCTCTCTCTTGTCAATATTTTGGTGTCATTGAAATTCATTCTCACAGTCACTCTTATGTGAGGTAATTCTATCCTTGAGGGCTCTAGACGTCTGACCTACATATAATCTATCACAATTGGAGCATGGGATGCTGTAAACTATATGAGATTGTGAAGTTAAGGGTGTTTTATCCTTTACTTTGGTGAAAATGGAACTTATTGTTAAGACTGTTTTATTGGCAATTTTAATGTGACAAAGAGACCTGCAAATTCGTGACAACCTTTGGGAAACATCAGTGATATAAGGAAGTGAGGTGAAGAAAAATTGAGTTTGGGTCGAATCAGCTGCTTCATTGGTAGCTGCTGCAACCTGTGAGACACTTCTGTTATTAATTGTATCTTGTATTGACATGGTCGACGTACCAAAAAGGATCTTTTTTAATAGAGCAGGAGGATAAGAGTTATCTATAAACAAATCATATAAAATTTTTAAATTCTTCTGGAAGCAATTGTCAGAAATACAAAGCACCCGACGCTTCATCTGTTTTACCAAATTAACTTTCATGGATTGTTTATGATACGAGTGGTAGTTCAAATATCTTCCACTACTAATGGGTTTTCTATACCAGTCGATGACTATAGTATTATCCCTATTACGATGAAATTTTGTATCCAGAAAGGGAACACTATGTTCCTCATCTTCAAGTTCTATGGTGAACTGTATGAAGGAATCAAAACTATTGAATACGTCAACCACTTCTGTAACTCCGCCAATTGGTAAAGCTACAATTAGATCATCTACATATTTCTTAATAAAGAAAAAATTAAAAGGTAAAACCTGCAAAATCCCATCTAACACGTCATCCATGACATACATTGCCAGAATAGGACTAATCTTTGCACCCATAGGTGTTCCAAAAATCTGTTTATAAAATTTTCCATTAAATGCAAAATAAGTATTATTAAACAAAAAGGTTATTAATTGAAAAAAAGTTTCCTTATCAATACCACAATGAGTGCTAACACGACCCCATCTTTTATCAATTTCCAGTAAGCATAAATCTAAGTAAACATTATTGAATAATGAGACAACATCCAAACTTGCCAAAACGTAACCATCAGGTAACTTCATCCCATTAAAAACCGTCGACACCTCAAAAGAATCTTTGATATAATGTTTACTTAGATTTATGCTTACGAGCAATTGATAAAAGATGGGGTCGTGTTAGCACTCATTGTGGTATTGATAAGGAAACTTTTTTTCAATTAATAACCTTTTTGTTTAATAATACTTATTTTTCATTTAATGGAAAATTTTATAAACAGATCTTTGGAACACCTATGGGTGCAAAGATTAGTCCTATTCTCGCAATGTATGTCATGGATGACGTGTTAGATGGGATTTTGCAGGTTTTACCTTTTAATTTTTTCTTTATCAAGAAATATGTAGATGATCTAATTGTAGCTTTACCAATTGGCGGAGTTACAGAAGTGGTTGACGTATTCAATAGTTTTGATTCCTTCATACAGTTCACCATAGAACTTGAAGATGAGGAACATAGTGTTCCCTTTCTGGATACAAAATTTCATCGTAATAGGGATAATACTATAGTCATCGACTGGTATAGAAAACCCATTAGTAGTGGAAGATATTTGAACTACCACTCGTATCATAAACAATCCATGAAAGTTAATTTGGTAAAACAGATGAAGCGTCGGGTGCTTTGTATTTCTGACAATTGCTTCCATCAGAAGAATTTAAAAATTTTATATGATTTGTTTATAGATAACTCTTATCCTCCTGCTCTATTAAAAAAGATCCTTTTTGGTACGTCGACCATGTCAATACAAGATACAATTAATAACAGAAGTGTCTCACAGGTTGCAGCAGCTACCAATGAAGCAGCTGATTCGACCCAAACTCAATTTTTCTTCACCTCACTTCCTTATATCACTGATGTTTCCCAAAGGTTGTCACGAATTTTCAGGTCTCTTTGTCACATTAAAATTGCCAATAAAACAGTCTTAACAATAAGTTCCATTTTCACCAAAGTAAAGGATAAAACACCCTTAACTTCACAATCTCATATAGTTTACAGCATCCCATGCTCCAATTGTGATAGATTATATGTAGGTCAGACGTCTAGAGCCCTCAAGGATAGAATTACCTCACATAAGAGTGACTGTAGGTGCCATCCTGAAAGATGTGCTTTGAGTGAACATGTTAATATTACAGGACATATTATGAATTTCAATGACACCAAAATATTGACAAGAGAGAGAAATTCTGTTAAGAGACTGTTTATGGAGATGGCTTACATTTCACAATCAGAAAATTGCTTAAATAAGAAAACTGATTTAAATCATCTAAGCGAAATTTATTCCTTTTTGTTAGAGTTAGATAAAAAACATCCATTTAAGAAATGTCGAGTGAGAGAAAGGTTGCCTTTCTCTCTCTGAGTCTTTTATACTTCTGGCTATTTTATTTGTTAGCAGTGACCAATCTGTGGTCCTAAATTATCATATTTTCACATTGGAGTTTTTTGTTTTGATGTTGTCTATGTCTACTTTCTTGATCAAGATGGCTGGTCGCGTCTCTTTTTCAGTCAATATGAAATGACGAAGTAGATAATTATATTATTTTAGTCTTTAACTTAACTTAGACTCAATAATGTTTAATTTCCTCAAAATTAACTATGTTTCATTTTAATTTATTATGACCATTTTAACTTGTAATGTCAGTTGATGATCATCACGCCTGTGTTCTCGATCAATAATGTTTTGTGGAAATCAATAATGTTGTATCTCGATCTTTACACCTTTTGCAATCATTCTCAAAAACACAGTGAGTATTTTTACTGTTGGCCGTTATGGAGCATTTATTGATTTTCTTTTGTGCTTATTTTGTAGCTTCCCTGAAGATGACAATAATCATTGTCGAAATATCGGAAATATAGTGTTATAAGAGTACACGTTTTGCTTGCTGCTATACCCAAATATTATTATCCTTATTGCATCCTAACTAGTCAGCAAAGACTACCCTTCTTCTATATATATATATATATTTATATATATATATATATATATATATATATATATATATATATATATATATATATATATATATATATATATATATACAGGGTGAACCGGAGCTACGTAATCGGTCCATAACTTTTTTGACATTAAAGATATCGATATGAAATTTTCAGCACAAATATGGTCTGACTAAGTCTATTTTTCAAAATTATTTTGAAGAAAATTGCACTTCCGGTTTTGCCGGAAGTGATATCAACTTTGTTATTTCAAATGGAATACCCTGTATATTTTTTGATTTTCGAATTTCTTATATAATTTATAATAAAATTGTCATAACATTCTTTATACCTAAAATGAACAGTTTTCGAGTTATTAATTTTTTTCCTAAAATTTTGACAGTTGCGTCTTCAACAAAAATAGGCTATAACTTCTTTGTTAGTAGGTCTATTGGTATGCGGTTTGGATTTTTTTAACCTTGAAACAGTGTATTATTTATTCCTTGTCAAAATTTTCCATATTTCTAACTAATTACTTGAAAAAATCTAGGGTGAAGTTGGCAAATTTCAAACGTTAATAACTTTCTTCTTTCTAATGGAATGCTATGTATATTTTTGCATTTTTAAATTTGCTATTCAATTACCTTTCGATTTGTATAACCCTTCCCTATACTTATAGTTAATAATAACAAAGATATTTCACAATTTTGTAATAATTTATATATCAATACACCTGAGATATCGTCTAGCATGTTATTTTGACGTATCCATGGATACCAATAATAAAAATTATTTAAAATCTAATTGTGTCACCTTTTCTAGTATTTTTTCAGTTAATAAAATGGATTTTACGCGACAAGAAATGATGATTTACTGTATTGGAGAAGCGGTTTGAAATGTTCTGCTAGCTAGTAGAATTTATCATCAAAAATATTCTGATTCTGATTCAACTACGTTTTGAGATGCTGTTATTCACAAGCATTGATTTCTTTCTGTATAACATTGAAATGTATAATTTGGAGTAACTGTTGGATCATCCGAATGTACTGCACCTGACCAAAATGATAATGTCAAACTTGACATTGCAATTTGACATCAGTCTAGGTACTACAAACATGTGTTGTTTATAAACAGCAATAATTATTGAATATTAACGTCTAAGAATTACTATTTTTTCAATATCTTTTCGGATATCAGCATCAGGTGCTACAAACCTAATGAGCAGAAAAGGTGACACAATTAAATTTTAAACAATTTTCGTAATTGGTATCCATGGATACGTCAAAAATAACTCACTAGATAATTTCTCAAGTGTATTGATATATAAATTATTACAAAATTGTGAAATATCTTTGTTATTATCTACTTTAGGTACAAATCAAAAGGTAATTGAATAGCAAATTTAATAATGCAAAAATATACATAGCATTCCATTAGAAATAAGAAAGTTATTAACGTTTGAAATTTGCCAACTTCACCCTAGATTTTATCAAATAATAAGTTAGAAATATGGAAAATTTTGACATGGAATAAATAAAACAATGTTTCAAAGTTACAAAAATCTAAACCGCATACCAATAGACCTACTAACAAAGAAGTTATAGCCTATTTTTGTTTAAGACGCAACTGTCAAAATTTTACGAAAATAATTAATAACTCGAAAATTGTTCATTTTAAGTATGAAGAATGTTATGAGAGTTTTATTATAAATTACATAAGAAATTCGAAAATCAAAAAATGTACAGGGTATTCCATTTGAAATAACAAAGTTGATATCACTTCCGGCAAAAGCGGAAGTGCAATTTTCCTCGAAATAATTTTGAAAAATAGACTTAGTCAGATAATTTTTTTTTTTTTTTTTAAAGAGGTGGGACGTGTTTGGTTTCGTTAACTTGAACATTTAGCCATCAATTTACTATAATGAGGGGAACAACTTAAATCCGGACGGATACAAACACCCAGGAATACGGTGGGAATCGAACCCACCAACTCCGTCAACGAAGACGGCATAGCGCTACCTATAGCCTCTCCGCCACCGGAGCTCCCGAGTCAGACCATATGTGCTCTGAAAATTTCATATCGATATCTTCAATGACAAAAAAGTTATGGACCGATTAGGTAGCTCTGGGTCACCCTGTATATATATATATATATATATATATATATATATATATATATATATATATATATATATATATATATATATATATATATATATATACCTATATCTATATATATATATATATATATATATATATACAGTGCTTTCATGATGAAAGGAACAAATTCATTTAAAAAATTAGGTTTCTATTTCATGTTAAAATCCTCGGACAGGTCGATTAGTATTTTTATTTGGGCATTTTTTCGCAATAAAAAATTTTGTATACAGGGTGTCTCATTCAAGAGCTATGGCTTTGTCATTAGTTTTTTTAAAGGTAATACCCTGTATATTATTTCACTTTACAATTCTACGATGAATTCTTATCACTTTTTTGTGAACATACCATATGCCTCAACTTGATGGATTCCCAGATTATAACGGAGATAGTGGAGCACCTGGAGATTTAAAATGTGGATTAAAAGTACAAAAAAAAATTTAGGTAAACATTGTCATTAAATCTGAAGAATGAAATTTCACATGTACCATCTGAATTCATTCACTGGTGCTGTATAGTCCGCAGTTTTCACGTTTTTAACGCTCCAGGCACTACACTACTTCATTGTTTAAGAAAATGCAATTACTTGAGAGAGAACGTATTGAAGTACTTATGATGATTGGTTTTGGAGATAGGGTGCGTACACAAGAAGAAGTCTGCCAACGAATCAAAGAAAATCATCCTGATCGTCCGCCAATTACTAGATCGACAGTCAGCAAAATTGAATCAAAATTCAGGAGATACGGCCACGTTAGAGATTTACCTAAAGGAAGACCACCGAGAGTATCTGAAGAAACAGTGCTGAACGTTCTACTAGAAACCCAAGATAACCCTCATACATCCATTACTACAATTTCCAATAATTTCAATTTATCAGTAGGGTCCGTGCATAAAATACTTAAGGTAAATAAGTATCATCCCTATAAAATTAAGCTGGTACATGAATTATTAGAAGACGATTTTGACCGCAGAGTACAGTTTTGTGAGCAGATTCTTGAAATTCATAATCAACATCTAAATTTCATTACAAACATAATTTTTTCTGATGAAGCCACCTTTACTTTAAATGGCCACGTCAACAGACAAAACTGTAGGTATTGGGCGACCGAGAATCCTCATTGGATGCAAGAATGCCACACACAGCGGCCTCAAAAAATTAATACATGGGAGCGATTGTTCGAAATCGTATAGTTGGTCCCTATTTTTTTGAAGGAACACTAAACGGAGAGGACTACTTGAACTTTCTCCAGTTCGAACTCATTCCGACTTTAGCTGTTTTGTTTCCTAACCCACAAGATCCTGACATACCTAATAACGAGATATGGTTTCAACAAGATGGGGCACCTCCTCACTATTCAATCGCTGTTCGACAATTTCTTGATGCAACTTTTCCCAACAGATGGATAGGACGGAAAGGTCCGATTGAGTGGCCGCCAAGATCACCGGACATAACCCCATTGGATTTTTTCTTATGGGGTTATTTGAAGTCTAAAGTTTATTTGAATAGACCAAATAATATTGATGATCTAAAAGAGAGAATCAGGCAGGAAATAAGACTTATCAGTCCAGAAGTAATTGAAAATGTGCAACGGGAAACATTGAATCGACTTCAAAAATGTCTCGAAGTAAACGGACAACAGATTGAACATATGTAAAAATAAAATTAGTAATTACATTTGTGTGTTTTCATATCGTACCTCTCATTACCCACTATCTCCGTTTCTGGCAATCCATCGAGTTGAGGCATATGGTATGTTCACAAAAAGTGATAAGAATTTATCGTAGAATTGTAAAGTGAAATAATATACAGGGTATTACCTTTAAAAAAACTAATGACAAAGCCATAGCTCTTGAATGAGATACCCTGTATACAAAATTTTTATTGCGAAAAATGCCCAAATAAAAATACTAATCGACCTGTCCGAGGATTTTAACATGAAATAGAAACCTAATTTTTTAATGAATTTGTTCCTTTCATCATGAAAGCACTGTATATATATATATATATATATATATATATATATATATATATATATATATATATATATATATATAATCTCTTGATAATTATTAGCAATAACAGGCTTGTTGAATCTCAAAAAACTCGACTTCATTAAAAAGTTGACGTTTCGCCACGAATGTCGTGGCGAAACGTCAACTTTTTAATAAGTACATATTGGCATCTACAGCGGTTCGCATCACACCAAATGAGCTGAAAAACTGGTGCCTGGGATTGTTTTCATTGCAGAACGAAATTAGCAAAATTTTTGCAACCACCGCGATTTTTAGCGTAGATATTTCTAATTTTCATATAAATATTCTTCCCATTATATATTGACATCTACAGCAGTTTGCATCACATCAATTCTTCCAAACGCCGCCATTTCAAAGTAGATATTTCTTGTTTCTCGAGGTTTTTGAAAAATTGCCGAACTCCAGATTGAATTGAAGTTTGGTACGTACATTGAGTTTATGTTGAAATAAGATCCTTTGTGGTGACTATTCCGTTCGAATTGCATCTCGATCTGTTTCTCCCACAGTACGCGATGCACTTCGGGAATTTTTTTTTACGATAGAGTGTTGAAATTTGGTACGTCGATTGACTTGAGGTACGTTTCTTCGTTGGTTTCAACTTTATTCATCAACCACGATGCACTTTTCTTCTAATTTTCAATTCGGTTTGGTAATTAAACGTGATTTGTCAAAATATGATTCGACCCGTTAGAATCGTATTTCGACGATTTGCATTTCGGGCGAAAAATAGGACGTTAAGCTACAGTTCCACCGAATTTTTGTTGCTGTTGCGTGTTTCCGTAAATGTTCCTTAATGCTCCTTAAAATTTCTTTATTTTTCGGCAACAAATGTTGACTGTTCCTACTTGTCGCCGGTTTCCATTTTCAGAGGTAAACTTCAAAAGAAAATAGGAAACATGTGTAAACAAATCCGTGTTGCTATCGCAGTGAAAACGTATCGAGAACGCAACTAGTAAACATTAGTGTCACAGATTTTTAGTGTGCAGAGTGCTCCATATTCTAGCTTACTGCCGACATGCAGTGGAAACACTAGTTGCGTACTTAAGAAACAATATACTGTTGACAATTTTGGTTGCTTCATTGGAAACAAGAAATTGCCATAAGTTTCTACCCTTGGCAACACGGCGAAACATTTAGCAACAAAATGTTCCTCCGATGAAACTGTATCTTAAGAGTGGAGCTCTGCTGCTCACGGGATTTTTTATATTTCCACCGAATTTCCAAATCTTTTCTTCCCCTTTGGAAAGATAACTGAAAGTGCGCTAAATGTTTTGTAAGATTTTCCAAATAACGGCAAGCATCTCCCGATTTATTACGGTTTTGTTCGTCACGGTCTGCGATGAGTATCAAAAGATCGCAATTCAGAAAGGGAAGGAAGTTCAGGAAGCAAAGTATTCAACAACGCGTCCAACGTTTTCGAAAGATATTCACGTATTCCATTAGCACGTCTCGTTATTTGAATCATAAAAGGTTTTGCTCAACAGCACTACGATGGAGTTTCGTAAGTAGTTATACTTTTCTTGTATAAAGCGATGAAGTGAGTTCTAGAATTCCATCTCCCCGATATTTATTACAAAAGTTTTTCTTTGTTATTCGAAACGAAACATTTTCGGTATTTCATGCAATACGGATCATCTTGACGGCAATAAATACACTACTTGAGTTTTTATAGCTTTAAAGTTTAATACCCTCTTTACATGCTGCCACAGCCGCTGCTACTCGAGCTGCCTTCTGTACTGTACGGAATACTTTCTAGACATCATTTGAAGGAAGTTACTGTTTACATACGACTCCACTTTATTCAATTATTTAGCAGTGGACGACGTCGAAATTGCCGCGACAACAACGCGGTGTGTTTTAAGTTTGCAAAATTACATTAATACAACAAAACTAAATGAGAAAAAAAAATTGTTAGTAGGAAAAATTTAAAACATTTTCTCCTACTAGTCTAGTCAACAAGTGCTTTTTTGTTCAACTTTTTTCAGCAGTCTCGGAAAAATATGAGCAAGGCGTCATTCGATTTGGAATAGCATGTAGATATTTTTTGAAAAAAATGAAGTTCAGCTCGCGAAAATTGTAAAAGTTATAAACAATTTTCTGAAAGAAGAAAAGAGGGGTTTGGCTTTCTGCGAATAACTCAAAAACTAATTGAGATTTTTGATAACTAAAAAAAGATTCGAAATGAAATAAAACAACTCCCGAAACTGTAGGATCAATATTTATAACTTTCTCAGAGGGTTAAAAATACGACCGAAAACGGGTAATCTGGCTTGCGCAAGCCACGCCCATTTTGGACACTTTAACAATAAACATTATTTAACCATATTAAATACAAAAATTTATGTACGAAAAAAATGAGGCGCTTACATGATAATACAGGTGCTATATTATATTAGGATGAGTTTATATTGTCATGATTTTTAGGATGTGGTCTCTTATAATTATTACATATTTGTCAGTAGCCGATACCGATTTTCGAGTAATTCTTTTTAGATTTCGACGAAAGTATGATTTGAAATTATAGGTCTAATAATAACCGAACAATGTTTAAATTAAATGAGTTAATCTGAATTTGGAACTATTAGTACAAATTCGAGCAACAACTAAATTACATACTAATTAAGTTCACAATGTGAAGGAATGTATTACATAACCTAATTTCCAGAGCCGAAGTAATTACTTGCAAAATTATTCACCGTTGGATATAACCAACTGCCCTTTGATCTTCTGCTTTGAACGCTATAGCTTTTACTGCTATTAGATATTCATACACATTGGTTGCTTTTCCTTAAAATTGAAATGATGAATTCATCGGATGTATTTTTTTGTTTTCAAACATTTTAATTAAAAATTTTGGCTTAGTTTAATTTCTGTGAAAGGTGTTTACACCAAGTGAACTTTCATTTTGACCTATGCCTGAAATATTTTCCAAGAGTACGTATGTGGAGTCAATAATACTTTTTTTTATCTATTAATACCAGCGATTATATATATATATATATATATATATATATATATATATATATATATATATATATATATATATATATACCTATATATAATTGCTGCCTGGCCACGTGTTTCTGAGTTTCAGTTTGTTTTTGAAACAAAAGAGCGAATATGTCAGTCCAGCTAACCCCATCCACGCGTTTCACAAAATTAATTTTTGAATGATGATTTTCTTGATTCTTTTATATGAAATACTCCATGAAAAAAAGATGTAGATCTACCAAGTTTGGCAATGATCGATCAAACGGTGTTGTAGTCATATATATATATATATATATATATATATATATATATATATATATATATATATATATATATATATATATATAATTGAAAAGGATCTCTTTGCCGAATTATTTTGGTAGTCTATAGGTTATTGGGATGGCAGCAATAAAACTAGTGAATTAACATTCACTGAACCACTTGGCATATGAAGGTATAACTGAGATTGAATTCACGCACATTATTTGGTGAAAAATTATAAAGAATAAACTTAAAATTTTAAAATAAAACAACATTAGGCGTTCACTATATAAAAATAATAACTTTATCATTTAAATATTTTTATAGAGCGACACTCACGCCAAGTGTTGCTTTATTTTTAAGTTTGAACTTCATTCGTTTAAAGGTATATTGACATGCTCGAAGGATTTTCTGTAGAGAACATATTCGGTGACATATTCGATTTTGTTACTACTTTTCATATATCTCAGAATAATCGTATGAGTTTCAGTACAAGCACCATCGTCAGATTCAAAAAAATCCCTCTGTAAGACTTGTACACTTATTCAGTAAAATTAGTGGTAATTCAATACGTTTTTTGTATTTATTACGATGTTTATTGATTTTAGTCAAGTATCTGTCACCACAAATAGACCTAATAAATACAAAGGCACAAGTACGAAAAATTAATATTATACAGGTTATGTTCGTAAAGGTTTAATTCGCTGGTAAGTATACAAATACCCATATGATAATTGAGGCTCAATACGTAACAGCATTCATTATCATTATTTGTGTATGTCAACACCCGACCCGAATGATATGATCGATTATTCATACAATTGCATTTGTTATTGCCTCCTCCGTGTCGACTTCATACACACACGTATCATAAAGCAAATTATTGAATTAGTATTAACAAACAATTTACATTAACTAATCGAACATAATGACCTCCAGTCGTTTCGAATTTAATTAATAACTATCTAAGAATAACATAACCCATATTATATACAAAATTGAGAAAATGTTACCTACCTCCAGTGAAATCACGAGCATCATAGCCACCATTATAGTTTCACTTAGAGAAGAAAAAAAATTTAATCAATCACTGAAATGTGGCATTTATTAATTTTCAATCTCGAATTTTGTTTACTTTTTATAGATTGCGATTGTCATATATCTACGTTACGCAATCGACATGATATTTCCTGTAATTGCAGTCTTCAATAGAAGAAAAATGTAACGTGTAAATTTACTATTGTTCGTCTATTATTTTAGTAAAAAGCGAGCGACTAGTAGAGCTCCGTCACTAAAGCCACGGTCACACTGGTCTGTTTAGCAGCCGCTTCTAACTAGCCGCTGGTAATATTGCCAGCAAGCAGACCAGCGTGCTAGTGTTTACTACTCGCAATCAGAAGTTGAACATGTTCAACTTTTTAGCGCTGTCTACCTTCCGCTGGCAGTCACGTGATCTCCTCGCTGCCGCCAACCGAGCCAATGTGAACCCCTAGTGGCCCTAGTAGCTCACAAGCGGATGGTGAATTAAGACGTATCTAGCAGGTTTAATGAAATGTTGTTTAGTTTCGTTATACAGCACTTTCTACACAGCAACAAGTGGTCGGACAAAGACATAAAATTTCTAGATTTATTCCGAAATTATCCTTGCCTGTGGGACGCCTTGTCCGCAGACTACATCAACAGTACCTAATGCCCAAAGAAGCAGCTTATAATGAGTTATTGCAAATACTTCCAATTCTAGTTCCTTAAAAAGTATGGCTGATGACCCCAAATCGTTTGGTTTTCACGGCAATGATTTGAAAAAAAATCACCCATTTCCACAAATAGATTATTTTCAAATCATGCACAAATTACCAAAAGGAACCAAACTTCCTTACTTAGAATCATTAGAAATTTTTAAACTCAATCATAATGCAAAAGATATCTTGCTGAACGACCAGATTGACTTGATATCTTCTCCTATATTTAGTGTATTCAAACAATAACGACCTTTCTAAGAACATTCTATTGTACCAATTTGGGAAATTCACTCGATTAGCCCTTCTTGAAATATGTTCCTCTTGTCTATCTAGGTACCTGCAATAATTCTTTCCCGCCCGTAAGCGCAAATTTATACTTAATTCTGTATTCAGTTCTTAACTCAATCTGCCCGATGATGGTCTAGTGACCGAAATTGCAATCGAACTACTCTTACGCGCTCGGCCGTTTTTCGTCATGTTCAGCTTTATTTTTAACATATTTCTCAGCGTTTTTATGGAAAACCAAGATGAACGGTTTGAACTATGAGAATTCTACTTTCAAAATCTTTTTAGTAAATTGAAATCAGACCATATCTGTCGCATTCAGGTCTGCTGGAAAATTGCATAGTAACATAATCAAATGGCCACAGATCAAAAACTATGCATCGGACAGTTCCTGCTCTTCGCACAAATAAAGTTTATATTGATAAATAATACTAACCGGAGGATCTGCGCTACAACTCAAAAAATAACCGAGTTATGAACTTTTGAAAAAACTGCATTTTGGACGGTTTTTTCCAATTTTCCCTTAGACTAAGGGTCTGATCGAGTCGTGCGACCTCCCATCATTTTCTTTGTCTTTTCATTTTCTACAATGAGTCTATCGACATCATCACGATTAATCTGATAGTTTCAATTTTATAAGCAAAAAACTAAAAAAAACGCGAATTTTTGCATAAAATTGTTAATAACAAAGACATAAATAATAAAGTCGAGTGAAAAACATATCACTATATCATGTGGAACTAATTTACACACAATGGCGGAGCTGGTTTTCTTCTAACACTTTTTACATGAAAGAATCTCTGTAGCTTGGCCTAATAAGCTACTCCCGCATCTGACTGTTGAGTTTGGATACGCTGCAATAGTCTATTATTTTCGGGGAAAATACGACTAAAATTATGATGGACAATTCCAAATTAGGGAGAAAATCGTATCTAGCCAGGAATGTTATTCTTCCAAAGTTCCATATTATTGGAGTTCACTCCTCAAGAAACGATTTTCATTATTAGCCCGCGGTATTAAAATTTTATGCGGAGTAAAATCGAGCGGTAACTAAAAGTGAAACGTTACGTTCCTTTGCGCATCGTACTATGCGCACCTTCCACTTCGAGATTATTAGTATACCGCCGCATGTATTAGGGTATACCGGCAACAGTTGATGCATGTATAGGTATTTATATCTAGTGATACTCACTATTGTGCACCATGAACAATATTATTAAGTGATTAAGTCAATTAAATATTGAAAGAAATAAAAAAAACTGATTTGCATGAAAATAAATAACGAAGAGAAGAATCTGAAAAACACGTGGAAGCGGTTTATTTTATTATTATTATTAATTGAATTACCGAACAGCTGTCTGTTATTTAATGTATATATGTGTGTATGTATGTTTGATTAATTGGACATATCTTCTATATTTTATATTATATATTATGTTATTGAAATTATTGTTGGATTTTACGCCGCATATATAAGGGTATACCGGCAACAGTTGATGCATGTATAGGTATTTATATCTAGTGATACTCATATTTGTGCACAATAAACAATATCATTAAGTGATTAAGTTAATTAAATATTGAAAGATAAAAAAAACCTGATTTGAATGACACAATAACGAAGAGAAGAATCTGAAAAACACGTGGAAGCGGTTTATTTTATTATTATTATTAATTGAATTAACGAACAGCTGTCTGTTATTGAATGTATATATGTGTGTATGCATGTATAGGTAGGTATATATGATACAACATACAACAGCAACCTAACCGTCAATTAGTGTTTTGATTTCAGACTGTAGTTTATTTATTTATATGTAGTGATATTTGTGCACAATAAACAAAATAATTACGTGATTCAAGTTAATAAAATATTGACTGGAGTAAACTACGATCGTGCGTCGGAGCTGCACTCACAATTTGATTATTATTTATGAAAAAATTACTACTTTGAATAGTTTACATTTTGAACAAAAACAAAACTTGAATTTACTACGTTTATTATCACAAAAATACTAGAAAAATATAAAACTGCGATTTCAATTTCGGTCACTAGACCATCATCGGGCAGATTGAGTTAAGAACTGAATACATAATTACAGATTTGCGAGAAAGAATTATTGCAGGTACCTAAATAGACAAGAGGAACATATTTCAAGAAGGGCTAATCGAGTGGATTTCCCAAATTGGTACAATATAATGTTCTTTAGAAAAATCGTTATTGTTTGAATACACTAAATATAGGAGAAGATATCAAGTCAATCTGGTCGTTTAGCAAGATACCTTTTGCATTATGATTGAGTTTAAAAATTTCTAATGATTCTAAGTAAGTAAGTTTGGTTCCTTTCGGTAATTTGTGCATGCTTTGAAAATTATCTATTTGTGGAAATGGATGGTGGTTTTCACGGCAATGATTTGAAAACGTTGAATCCGTTTAATTTTTCAAAAAAGATTGTTGGTGTTCTTTAAATCTTGTCTTGAACGATCGACCAGTCTGACCTATATACACTCCTTAACATCAGGACAAATCAACTTATAAACTCCTGAACTTTGAAATTTTGAAGTGATATCTTTGGCATTGAATAAAAATCCTAAGAGTTTTGTCTTAGGATTGAAAGAAATTTTAATATTACACTTAGGTATGACATAAGCAACTTTTTCTGTTAGAGGACCAAAATATGTTAAAGATTTATTCCGATTTTTCTACTTTTAATTGAGGATATATGCTGTTGTACGCTAGTTGACTACGTTTCTTGTTTATCATTTTATCTATCAAACTTGTACTGAAACCATTATTTAAAGCAATTATTTTTATAGTCGAAATTTCTAATTTTTCAATAATACATATGAACCCTGGAACTCCAAAACTTTACGGATTAATAAAAAACCACAAAGAAAATAGCCCAATACGACCTGTAGTTTCTCACATAAATAGCCCAACGTATAAATTAGCCAAAGATCTGAATTTTACATTCAGAAAATTAACTAATTTCACCACAAAATATACAGTAAAGAACTCTGTTGATTTAGTACAGAAACTGAAAAATTTTGTAACTCCTGCTAACTCTTTTCTTGTTAGCTTCGATGTTGATAATACCGGGTGTTGAAAAAGTCCCGGTACGGCGGGTTATTTTTTAAGAGAAAATGTTTTCGGGATATTGAAATATGGAACCCGGAATCGTTATTGTTTGAATACACTGAATATAGGAGAAGATATCAAGTCAATATGGTCGTTTAGCAAGATATCTTTTGCATTATGATTGAGTTTAAAAATTTCTAATGATTCTAAGTAAGTAAGTTTGGTTCCTTTCGGTAATTTTTGCATAATCTGAAAGTTATCTTTTTGTGGACAGGGGTGGTGGTTTTCACGGCAATGATTTGAAAACGTTGAATCCGTTTTATTTTTCAAAAAAGATTGTAGGTGTTCTTTAAATCCTGTCTTGAACGATCGACCAGTCTGACCTATATACACTCCTTTACATACAGGACAAATCAACCTATAAATTCCTGAGCTTTCAAATTTTGAAGTGATATTGAATAAAAGTTCTGAGAGTTTTGTCTTAGGTTTGAAAGCAATATTAATATTACATTTAGGTATGACATTAGAAACTTTTACTGTTAGAGGACCAAAATATGTTAAAGATGTGAATTTTTCCGAATTTTCTACTTTCGATTGAGGATGCTGTTGTACGCTAGTTGACTACGTTTCTTGTTTATCATTTTATCAATCAAACTTGTACGAAAACCATTATTCGAAGTAATTATTTTTATAGTAGAAATTTCTTTTGCTAAATTTGGTAGGGATAATGGAATTGAAAACGCTCTCTGGATCATTGAGTTAAAAGCTGAATGTTTATGGGAAAGAGGATGATTTGAATCCGACGGAATACATATATTCGTGAAAGTTGGTTTTCTATATAATCGAAACTCAAAATATTATTATTATGAAAGATAGTTAAATCCAAGAAATTTATCTGTCGATCCAATTTTTTTTCAATTTTAAACTTTATATTTGGTTGAATGCTATTAATGTTATTCAAAAACTGACCTAATTGTATTCAGTTATGTATTCAGTTCTTAACTCAATCTGCCCGATGATGGTCTAGTGAACGAAATTAAAGTCGCAGTTTAATATTTTTCAAAGCATTTTTGTGATAATAAACGTAGTAAATTCAAGTTTTGTTTTTGTTCATCATGTTAAATTATCACGTAGTAACGACGGATATTCCATCAACTATTTAATTTACATTTGCTCAGTAACAGATAAATCCTACTAAAAACTTTTTTTCCATTTAATTACTCTAGAACGTTGTTAATTTACTTCATGACGCCTCTATTTAATACATTAAATATAGCGAAAAGAGCTTCGTTCCAACCAGGCGACCCACGACACCTCTCGTCTTTTTTTGAATCGTTGACGTAAAATCGATTAGAAGTTAGGCATTTGTATTCATTTATACATTATCTGGAGTGCTAATAAATATTCACACAGATCCAAACCCACCACCTTTGGACAAATTATATCCGCCACAAGTTGTTGATATGTATAAAGCCCTTGATAAAGCCCCCATGCAAAATTCATCCAGCTACACAAAGCATCATCCAAAATTTAATTTATGATGGAGAAAACACGTAGGCTGGTTACAACTAGCGGCCGTTATATAATATCCATGGCCCTATAAAATTAATGTTCATTTTTGGACGAAATACATCGTTCATATGAACAAAATTTCCTTTCCATTTCATGAATATTCATCCGGGATTTAAAGCCCGAGCAGACCCGTATTCAGAATTCCGACAATTTCTCTATTATACAGACGACAAACTGTAAACCAATCAGCCCGAAATAACAATGGAACAATGAAATGTGTTCATTGATGTGACGGAAACTGGCGCCGATATTCGGCACTTCATCAAATCCGTATTTACCATGAACAAAATAAGATATTTTTGTGATGAATTTCGGCCTAAAAATATTCTGCATTTATTGTGTCTGTTACAGAAAAAATTAGATTATCCAGTAATAATTGACTCTGCCTAGTTGAAGTCGACTTCTCCTAGTCTTTTCAGTAAAGTCAAATCAAATAAAATCAAAATATCCTTTATTGCCTTTCAAATTTCATATTTAATTGATGAAACGAAAAATCTAAGAATTAAACATATAGGTACCCTGAGAGGATGAATGACACACAAAACAATGGAAAGTATGTAAAACATTAGTACACAAAAACACATGAAGCCACCGATAAGGAAGGATATTGTTTGCAAAATAAAGAAAGTGCGTGCGTACAAAGTACACATGCCAGAAGTGAATATTCTTTGGCAAACTAATTTTTGAATCTATTTTCTTCGAAAATTAAAATTTAGAAAAGGGGGCGTTCAAGTATTACGTAACGCAATTTGGGGGGAGGGGGGGTCTTGTAAAACGTTACGATGCGTTACAGGGGCGGGAGGGGGGTTCGAACAACGCGTTACGTAACATTGATTTTTATTGAAATAAAAAACTAGAGAATTTGAATCTCCGAAGTTGTTAACTCTTTTCGTTTATGTTTTACGGGGAATCCCTCGATTGTATTGTAAGTCAGTTTTATTTTGTTGTCCCAAGTTGGAAACTCTATCCGTTTATGTTTTATGGGGAATACCTCTACTGTATTCTTCGTCATTTATATTTTGTTTCCGTTGCCAGTTTTCACTGAGTGTTTCGAACATGTAATACACAGGAGCACATTGCTGTAGTCAGTGTTGTAGAAGTGACTTCATACTGTAATGTCCGCAAAAGAGATTTGCACCATCAGCTGTTTTTGGACTATAAAGGCTCTCATGCTGACTTGCTGCCGTTACCAAGCTAGTTAGTTGAGTACGTTAGGTACGCTGGCTAGTATTTGGTAGGTCTCGGGTTCAAACCCCGGGGCCGACTGGTCTGCCATGAGTTTTTTTCAGAGGATTCCTCATGGTAATGTAAGTCACTGCTTGCAAACTTACAAGGCGAATGCTGGGCCAGTATTAATCCTCTGAACCCTACCCACACTTCCTATGTTCCATAAATATCCCGTCTCGCCTATCCTTAATGTACTTGTACATACAAGTGTATCATCTGATCTGGCTGAAGGAGTTAATCCCAAACTCAAGCTGCCCGCCTCCCTGACACATACTTCAGGTAGAAATGAAACACGTGTATTTCCTTTTTTTCCCTGTGTCATAAAATGAGAACGAAATTTAGAAAACGGCTAAAGAATAAATAAAAATGGTAAAGCGCTCAAGTCCGTGACTCGCAACATTTTTTGCAAGTAATTAAATGCGCGTAGGAATCCTGCTGTTTCGTCTCGAGGAGTGCATTGGAATCATCCGTTCCGAATAATACTTCCTGCCACCACCGTGCCCATGCCAAATCCTTCAGACCCCAAGCAAGCTCACGGTACCTAGTCAGCTAAACAAAGGATCATGCAAGCATTCACTACTTCTTGTGAGGTTGTCCGTTGATCTGTCGCCTCCTCTATAAGGGTTCAGGCAGATGCCGTACGATTTCTTTTGACCATCACTACAATTCGACTTCATTTTTTAGCTTCCGTTTCTAATTGCATTGCCAAAGAAAATAATTATGTAATTTTATTTCAGAGTTTTTAAATGAAAAAAAAACTTTATCGCAGCAAGCTGCATTAAGAACGCAGGTTTTTATACCCTATCCAATCCGAAAAATCTACTTATTCAATTGATTTTTTTTGCAAATTCGAACCAGCCTTCCTTCTATTTAGATCACCAACTTTGAACCCCACATTGCACCCTTTATCAGGTAAACAAGATTTACTTCCTCCCTTGTCGCTCAACCCCGTGACAGATTCGTACCAAAACCAACCGCATCCAGAATGACATAAGAAACTATCTAACTACCAACTTTCAAACCTATTGCAAAAATGAGCCATGTATCACGTAAACGAGAATCATTTTCTACCTTTAAGGGAATTCAACTTCCCAATCAAACCACCAAAACCAGTATAATCCAAAATATCATTCGAAACTACCTACTCACGAGGTTTAAACCCTATTGCTCCAAAATAGCGCCCTTCATCGTGTAAACAAGATATATTATTTATTATTTTCTAACCCCCCAACCAATTCGTACTAAAAGCCATCACATTCAAGATATCATACGAAACTATCTACCTATATACATACGAACATTATATATATATATATATATATATATATATATATATATATATATATATATATATATACTAGCTGACCCGGCAAACGTTGTTCTGCCATATAAATTATTTTTATCTATCTATCTTTCTATCTATTCATCTATCTGCCAATGTATATCTACCTATCTAACTATCTATCTAGATAGTTATCTGTCTTTCTATCTATCTACATATCTATCTAACCCGGCAAACGTTGTTCTGCCATAAAAATTATTTTTATCTATCTGTCTTTCTATATATTCATCTATCTGCTAATGTATCTCTATCTATCTATCTAGATAGTTATCTATCTATCTATCTATCTATCTATCTATCTATCTATCTATCTATCTATCTATCTATCTATCTATCTATCTATCTATCTATCTATCTATCTATCTATCTATCTATCTATCTATCTATCTACATATCTATCTATCTATCTGACCCGGCAAACGTTATTCTGCCATATAAATTATTTTTATCTATCTAAATAGGGGTTGATCGTAGAGGGGTGAAAATTTAAGGTTGTATATATTTTTGAATGCTATATCATAAAAAATAGAACAGAAAATGTTGTCAGAAAATTAAAGAAAAAAATGAAGGCGTGGACTACCCTTAACATTTAGGGGGATGAAAAATAGATGTTCGCCGATTCTCAGACCTACTCAATATGCTCACAAAATTTCATGAGAATCGGTCAAGCCGTTTCGGAGGATTATGGGAACGAACGTTCTGACACGAGAATTTTCTATATAAGATATATATATATATATATATATATATATATATATATATATATATATATATATATATATATATATATATATATATATATATATATATATATATATATATATATATATATCTTGATAATTATTAGCAATAACAGGCTGGTTGAATCTTAAAAAACTCGATTTTATTAAAAACTTGACGTTTCGCTACGACATTCGTAGTTTTTCAAAACTTTTGAAAAACTTGAAATTTCTTTGATATTTATTGATTTGAAAAAATTTGAATAGACAAAGACTACTTTGTCCCACTAAAATTTTTTTCGGATGTGGCTGTTCTTTGTTATTTATTACGTGCTATTCAGTCTAATATCAAAATTCAAAATTGTTATTATTAGATGGCAAGGGAAACCACAGAAACCTTTACCCACGTAATGTTCGAAAATAATAATAATAGGGTACTATTTACCTAACAACAAAGAAATTAGTCGAGGGAAAATATTAAACAAGTAGAGTAGAATTATCAGTATAGCTCGCTTATATGGAAGCAGCCGTTGACACGTGTTTCGGACTCTTTGGTCCTCATCAGAACGGCGTAGCCAAGCATTGGATTGAAAATTTGGAGATGAAAATAGCACAACAAACAAAATCCTCTGCTACGGAAGACAATCACACATTAGTGGCTTATTGTTTGAATTCTCCGGTTTGGGAGATTTGGTCAAACTTTGCCACGGAGGCGATCAATGCCATCCGCGAGATCTCAGAACGAGTAAATAAAACAATAATCAAAGAAATTAGTCGCGGGAAAATATTAAACAAGTAGAGCAAAATTATCGGTATAGCTCGTTTATATGGAAGTAGCCGTTTTTAATGAAATTTTTATTTAGAATTTCAAATCTTCTAAAAAGGTACTCACAATCTAGAACATTGTTTGAAACTCTCAGCTTAAGGATTCTTGAAAAAGTTTGGGATCATTGCCATATTTTATATATATATATATATATATATATATATATATATATATATATATATATATATATATATATATATATATATATATATATATATATATAGAGAGACTTTTGAAATTGGGTTTTTGATGCCAAGCATCCTGAAATGTCATGAAACGAAAAACTATCTTGGGCCTAGGTCCAACTTTGCTAATCGCACCCATTTCAATAAGCAGGTTTTCAAAGTGAAAACCTGCTAATAAGCGAAAACCTGCTAATAAGCGAAAATTGAATAATGCATAATAAGAAAAATAATGGTGGATGAAGTTAGCTAAAAATGTATGCAACGACAGGGCTAAGTCAGGAAAACGACATAATTGAATGTAAGATTAGTAGTAAAAGTTTATTAGGACAAATTTGAGCCCTTTTCAACATATCACATTATGTATGATTGTTTATTAAATAATAATCTCTTGTTTTGTTTATTATTAACAAAAACACGATTAAAACAATAAAAACGGTATTTTGGCAACTTTCCGGTACTTAGCGCAACATATTTGTGACTTTTAGGTGAAAATGGTCACTTGGGTGTTACGTAACGTTTATAGGGGGGAGGGGGGGTTCATGAAAACGTTACGGAGCGTTACATAGGGGGGAGGGAGGTTCAAAAATCTTCAAAAATTGCGTTACGTAATACTTGAACGGTCCCAAAGAGAATTTATGAAATATTTCTATTTTATATTTTATGAAAAATAATATATTAAATTATATATATTTAACTACTAAACGAATACATCAACAAATAGCGTGTATTTTTTCTCGATCTCCCTTTCTCTCTCACTCGTTCTATCCCTCCTCTCGCTGCATGGCTATGTGCTTCATGCTATGTTCTCCCTTTCTTACTTTCTCTCAATCGGTCTCAATCGCTCTCTCCCTCTTCTTGGAAAAAACGTGACGCGTTTGATCAGTCGCGTTTCATCTGTAAGAATTTCACCCTCATGCGCGCAAAGAAGTTTCAATTTAATAAGAACTTATGAAAATCAAAGATAAACATAAAGATAAAGCAAAAAAATCGGCCACGTGCGAGTCGGACTTGCGCACGAAGGGTTCCGTACCATTGACTATGCCCCCTTTAAATATTTATTATATTTTAATTTCATTCATATTTATTATTAAAGTAAAAATACAACTGAGTATTTTCTGAATATTTCAAGTGCCTACCTGTTATCTTTTATTAATATCGAGCAAAAATAGGCAAAAAATGGCGTTTTTGTATGGCAGCCCCCCTTGAATATTTATTTTATTTCAATTTCATTATTTATTATTTAAGTAAAAATACAACTGAGTATTTTGTTAATATTTCGAGTGCCTACCTGTTGCCATTATTGACATCCAGCAAAAAAGGGCAAACATATTCATTATATTTTTCAATTGGTGAATCTCGCTGTTTAGCCTATGTTTTATACATTTTCTGGATATAGAGCATATTTTATTTTTCCAATAAATATTGAAAAATCAGTACATAGTACATATTTGAAAAAAATTTCAACATTTAACAGTTTCAAGACCGTCAACATTTTTGATTTGTACGATTGAAGTGTATGTATTTGCCTTTAGTATAGTTCTCATCGACTTATTCTGTGAAATTTGAAGATTTTCAATATGCTCGAGCAGTATGTAAGATATGGTATTATAATCATATGATGCAGGTCTTTTCTAGTACCTATCTAGATTAAAATTAGTTGATATACAATACAAGTTTTCAATAACTGAGATTGAAGTTGAAGAACATAAAAAGTCAATTTTACAAAACAAAAATACCACTGGCTTCTCTGAGCATTGTATAAAATTCAATCACTTCCTGAATTTCAACAAAACCAAATTGTTACATTCAGGTAACAAAGGAAAGCGCCTTGACCTTCTTGAAATTCTCGAAATAAGTTCCGCCCATAATAGTCAATGAACAAATTGATTTTCAGGTATCACCTTTGCTTTTGCCTGTTCTATAATATAGGATGTAATACTCTCCTGTAGTAAGTCTTGATAATTCGAGTTCATAACTCGAAACATGTCGACTTTTCGTTACTGCTAAATACAGTATCTAAATATTTTTATATTGTGAAACATAAGCCACATGTTTTTATTTTAAAGTTTATACTTTATTCTATATAAGTTGTTTGTTCTATTTGATATTTTATCCGTAAGTTTCAATATATTTGACTAAATTTAGTTTTCTGTCAATTACTGCTTCCAAATGATCAATTTCATCAACTACTATTTTCAAGGAGACACACGAATTGCGGTCTAAATTTGAAGCAGGTAGAAGGGTACTTAGGTGGTTGTTTTCGACGACTGAATTGCGGCCAAGCCCTACAACCCGGGGGGTCTTGGATGGTTAATCTTTTTATCTTAAATCACATAAACATTTTAGTTTGTCTCTTAAATTTATAGAGACAGTATGGAATTCCAACATATGTTGAGCGAACGTGGCAATCCCTTGCTAATTTTCGAAAATCAAAAGTTTCGGAAGTATCGAGATTTAAAAAAATCTGGTGAAGTGGTGTGGTGTTGTACCAACAAAACGTGTAGTGCAAAAGTGTATACTTTGAACTTTATATTTTCAAAAAAATGTGGAGAACATAAACACAGTTTAACAGAAAATATTCTTGTGAGACAAAGAATCAACAATTCGGTGAAAAGGAAGGCTCAGGAAGATCTTTCCGAACGACCGTCAAAACTTATTCATCGAGAAATCAACACCAACAAAAATTATCTAGACTCCCTAACGTCAAAGGATGCGAATTACATCCGGAATAATATTAACCATTCAAGATTAAAATTGGTGCCAAAACTTCCAAGAAATATAAGTGATGTCCTTAATATCTGATGGATTTAGACATTTCAACCATCAAGGAAGATTGTGTTTTCCTGCGAAACAAATATAAAATTGATGTGTCTTCAAGAAACATTATATATGGATGATACATTTGAGTACTGTACCAAATATTTTTTGCGATTGTTTATCATCCATGAATTTGCAAAAGGAACCTATGTCCCTGTGGCTTTTTGTCTTCTAAAAGATAAACAGAAAAGCAGCTACTAATTATTCAAATTGCTGGAAAATAAATAAAAATAAATTGCCTCTAAATAAGTTTCTAACGGCAGTTCGGTTGGAGATTAGGACTCCTCAGGTAGGCACAAAAATTTTGACCGCAATTCAGTCACTCTCGCAAAATCGACCGCAATTCGTGTGCACCGATTTTCAAATTTTGATAAGAGAATTCAAGGAATTTTTTTTACAATAACCATAGCTTTAGAGTTTTTTGTATTCAATTTAAGCATCCTACACTTTAACCACTAGCCAACTCTTTATGTAGTTTGTAGTCTTCATTTAGTTTTTTAGTTGCAGTAGCAACATCATTGCAAAGGATTTAATATAATGAGGCGTCGTAAGTGAATATTTTTTTGAAGAGAAACTTTTTGCGCGCATGATGGTACAGTTCTTGAAAAAATACACGCTATTTGTTGATGTATTAGTTTGGTAGTTAAATATTAGAACTTTAGATGGCAATTCTGTCGCATAACGTCTTGTACTACAGTAAACGCAGATCTTTTTTATTTATTTACATTATCATTATCATTAGTATGTATACAGTGCTTAAACAGTGAGTTAAATTTATAAATAAACATTTTGTGATAAATTTGTGAATCACCCTATACAAAATAGATGTTCAGAGTAGGTACTATATTTGTTATCTTTTTGTTAATTTACAATTTTTTATGTGAATTCGTTCGAAGGTTAGGACATTTTAATATTTACAAATAACATGTGGCGTTTTAATTTGCCACTCGTCATTTGAGAATTTAGTAAACTATTTTTCATAAAATAAAAAATGAAAATATTTCATAAATTCTCTTAATAAATTAGTTTGCAAAAGAAGTATCACCTTTGACATGTGTACTTTGTACGCACGCACTTTTTTTAAAAATATTTTAGTATTCCAGGTATACTATTATTATATATTATAAATAGCAGAGTTCCCAAAATACCACCTCCGGCTACACCAATATTTTTTTATTAATCTGAAGACAAACATTTTCCATGTTACGTATTTTCAAATGTCAACATTTAAAGAAAGCTTGAAACAGAAAAGAAAAGAGACTTTCCTAATGCATTCGTTAGCGAAAATGTGTAACGCTTACAGGTTTAACCGATTCAAAGTTCAAGGTCGAGCTCTTAATTGGATCGGTTTGTGTCATATTTGATTGTAATGTCAATATCCCTTGGTCTAATCAACAAACATCAAAATGAAGTTGTTCGTGTGACTGGGAACCTAGCACTTAAACGCCATTGAAGCTTAGAGTTACACGCAAATTATTTTAAACGGATCAGTTTTATATACTTACTGAATCGAATTTCTTTTTTTGAAGGAGGAAGTAAAAAAAATAAGTAATGTTTACACTTGGAAATATACACCAAAATGTATTCAATGACATTTACCACACACACAGTAGCTATAATGGAATATATGTCAAATTTTAAGTATTTTTAAGTGATCAAGTTTTTTAAATCTGATCAATATTTATCAAGAGGACAAGTAAAGAAAAATATAACACACGCAGGAATAATTCTAATATATATATATATATATATATATATATATATATATATATATATATATATATATATATATATATTATAGTATTATATGAAAAACTTGGTTCACGGAATGAACCGCGTAAAAGATTTGAAAAAATCTCGACGTTTCGGCTCCTTTTGCGAAGCCATCTTCAGGAGAATTAGAAGGTAAATAATTCAGACTCGTGGCCTCAATCTGCCTACTCCACGAATCGAATTAGGAGGAATCGGAAACAATAACGATTGCGTGGTCTCAACCTGCCTACTCCACTAACCGTACTGCTTCCTGTCAACTCTGAAGTCCGTCAAATCTCCTAACTCTTCAGAGTCAACTGGACGGGCCGATCGTTCGCGTGGCCGTTATTTTTATGGGGAGGGGGGTGAGTACTCACGCTCATCAGTGCGGGATGCACTCTGATAGGGTGTGAAATGGCGACCACTCAGAAGCGGGTTCCATGCTGATGGGAGTCTGTGACTGTCATCTCTGGTGTTCAAACAATTTGGACGTTTTTCTATTTCTACAGCTTCACGGAAAATTCGGATTTGAAAGATCGGACGGGAGCAATAGTTCTCTGTATTGGGAAATCGATAATGTGGCCTGTTTGGGTGTGATGTTGGGAAAAGGGCGTTGGCGATATCTGAGTGTCTTACCAAAAGTGAATGTTCTTTGACACGGACCTGAATTCGTCGGTTCGCTTTGTCCTATATAGGAACGAGGACAATTGGGAACAGGGAATCTCATAAACACCGTGATTTTCGTTAGGAATTTTATCCTTGACGGATCTGACCAGATGGGAGAGTTTTTTTGTTGAGTAGTGAATATTGTTTTGATGTTTGTATTTTGAGAGATCTTGCGATCTTATCTGTTACTCCTTGTTGATGTACCGGAAGAAATAATTTAGGTGTAAATTCTTGTTCAGTGGGATTGGAACGAGGTAGAAGGTGGGGTGATGCTTTGTGTGTTTGCGTATGCTCTTGTTGATTTTATATGTGTTGTAAACCGTTCCGTAATAATATATGTTTTAGAGTTTTGAGTTCTGATTCACGGTTTCGTCGTCAGATAGTCGAATGGAACGGTAGATTAGGGTATTAACTACAGAGTTAAGTTGAGAAGGATGGTGGTTGAGGACTGGGCGTTCAGATAACGGTCTTGTATTGGTGGGTTTACGATAAACTGAATAGGAGAAGCCTTGGGATGGAAGTTTTTTTGATCATGACATCGAGGAATGGCAAAGACCCATCGTTTTCCACTTCCATTGTGAATTGGATATACTTGGATGTATGCATTCAAATGATTCAAGAAGTGGAGCAACGAGTCTTCGCCATGGGCCAGATCGCAAAGACATCGTCTACATAACGTAGCCAGCAATGAAGGTTTAAGGTCGAATGACGAGAGAGCTTGGGTTCGAAAATGTTCCATGAAAATGTTGGCTATGGACGGGGGAGAGAGGGGATCCCATTGGGCTCCCTTTGATTTGTCTGAAGAAGAAATGCCTTGAAAGATGAAGAGTAAGTGTTGGCCATGCAGTGTTTGATCAGGGATAGGTTGTCTGGGGATATTTGATGTTTCTGTGTCTAGGATGGAAAGTGTGTTTCTTCAATGGGTATATTTGTAAATAAGGAGACAATATCGAAACTATCAAGGAGATCAGTTGGGGTAATATCAATACTTTGAAGGAGTTCTATGAAGTGAAAAGAGTTTTTGACGTATGACTGGGTTTGTTCGGCAAGGGGTTGAAGGGTTTTGGAGAGATATTTCGCAAGAGGATGTGTTTGGACAATTGTAAGCGCTGACAATGGGTCGAAGTGGAATATTAGGCTTGTGAACTTTGGGTAGACCATAAATTCGAGGGGTTCTAGAAGATTTTTCTCTTGGGATTAGAGACTTTTTTATTTCAGGTGGGAGATTCGATTGGTTGATACGAGATCTTGTGGTTTTCTCCAGGTATGTTGTCGGGTCATGAGTGATACGCTTATAGTCGGGGGTGTCAAGAAGATTGGACATTTTATCGAGGTAAGAAGAAGTGTTAAGAATGACAGTGGCATTGCCTTTATCGGCTGGGAGGACGACTATATTTTGGTCATTGTAAAGTTCTTTGAGAGATTGCCTCTCAGAAAAAGTGAGGTTGGGACGGGGTGGCCGACTTGTACGAAGAATTTTGGCCACCTCTACCTCGTTCCAATCCCACTGAACAAGAATTTACACCTAAATTATTTCTTCCGTACATCAAAAGAGTAACAGATAAGATCGCAAGATCTCTCAAAAATACAAACATCAAAACAATATTCACTACTCAACAAAAACTCTCCCATCTGGTCAGATCCGTCAAGGATAAAATTCCTAACGAAAATCACGGTGTTTATGAGATTCCCTGTTCCAATTGTCCTCGTTCCTATATAGGACAAACGAACCGACGAATTCAGGTCCGTGTCAAAGAACATTCACTTTCGGTAAGACACTCAGATATCGCCAACGCCCTTTCCCAACATCACACCCAAACAGGCCACATTATCGATTTCCCCAATACAAGAACTATTGCTCCCGTCCGATCTTTCAAATCCCGAATTTTCCGTGAAGCTGTCGAAATAGAAAAACGTCCAAATTGTTTGAACACCAGAGATGACAGTCACAGACTCCCGTCAGCATGGAAACCACTTCTGAGTGGTCGCCATGTCACACCCAATCAGAGTGCATCCCGCACTGATGAGCGTGAGTACCCACCCCCCTCCCCTATAAATACGGCCACGCGACGATCGGCCCGTCAGTTGACTCTGAAGAGTAGGCAGATTGAGACTTCAGAGTTGACAGGAAGCAGTACGGTTAGTGGAGTAGGCAGGTTGAGACCACGCAATCGTATTGTTTCCGATTCCTCCTACTTCGATACGTGGAGTAGGCAGATTGAGACCACGAGTCAGAATTATATATCTTCTAATTCTCATAAAGATGGCTTCGCAAAAGGAGCCAAAACGTCGAGAATTTTCAAATCTTTACGCGGTTCATTCCGTGAACCAAAGTTTTTCAAATACTTCCGACCGCGGAAATCTTTCTGAACATATATATATATATATATATATATATATATATATATATATATATATATATATATATATATATATATAATATATATATATATATATATATATATATATATATAGTATATATATATGTATATATATATATATATATATATATATATGTATATATATATCTATATATATATATATATTATATATATATATATATATCTATATATATATATATATATATATATATATATATATATATATATATATATATATATATATATATATAATTGTTCCTGCCTGTGTTGTATCATAATTTACTTGTCTTTTCTTAACAAGAACAGGCCATTCAAGTAAGAAAACCGACTTTATTAAACAGTTTCGTGATTTAGTCAAAACTTTTGGAAATATCCTGTTATATAGCTTAGAAAAGAAGAATGTCAATAAATAACTAAACGAATATATACAGTTATCAATTCAAGTGAGTTATTAGTTCATTCACAATCATTGGGAAACATTTGAAACATATAATAAGAAAATGAATATTCTGGATGAACATACTTGTTCCTCAACCTCATTGATTTTTGATATTGTGGAATAGAGGATAAATACTATATATTATTAAATTGCTAGTTTGTAAATATCTTTAAGATTCCCAATATTTTCTCTTCCAGCTGGATATATTGTTACACCAGATGGTAAACAACTTTCCGGCATATATGCATTTTAATTTTTTAAGCCTTTTAGCTGAATTTGGAGTGTCTGCACAGATGCTCAATAGGCCCCTACACACGGACGTTTATGTCTTAATACATCAACGTGCATCCAAGAACGTGCAACCAATAACGTTAATGTAGATGCAAAAATACCCACGTTTTTGAATGCACACTCCGGATGAACGCCGCGTTGATGTTTTCTGAATCGCTTGAATTTAAGAATGCGCATTCAACGAACACGTACAGGTGTGCACGTGTGAATGCGATTTAACGTTATATTGATTGTACATTCTTGGATGCACGTGGATGTATCAAGACAAAACTGTAGTTTTGTACGTACGTGTGTATGCAATCAGGTTGCGCGTTTTTGGATGTACGTCGATTAATTCATCGACGTCCGTGTGTAGCCCGCAATAAACCTAAATCACACACATAAGACCGTAAAACAAATTAATTAAAACTCCGCAAAACCTCTGAAAGTACGAAAAAAGGAGAAATCCTTACATTAAACTGGCGGCGATTACAGAAAAGTTTTCAAAGCCAAAAGGCACTTTCTTAGCATTAATTTGAAAAAAAAAAATTCCACCGTGTAACTCAATTAGGGCAGGGATTGGGGGTGTAATAATTCTCCATACACAGTTGTTTTTGTTAATTTAATGCATTCTTCGAAAAGCCCTAGAAGGCTGAATTCAGGATTTGTTCTTTATAATTAATGACTAAGTCCTATGCCACCGGTGAGGAATTTCCGCCCATGTACCTCCTCGTCGCTTGCCAAAAGTTTGAAGATGTCAAAGTTTTGTTCTACCTCAAGAACAATCCCACATACCAAATTTCTCTGAATCTGATGGAGTTGGAGATACCAGAAAGAACTGGGTATATATATATATATATATATATATATATATATATATATATATATATATATATATATATATATATATACACATATATATATATATATATATATATATATATATATATATATATATATATATATATATATATATATATCTTTATATATCTATATATATATATATATATTTATATTATATATATATATATATAAATATATATAAATATATATATATATAAATATATATATATATATATATATATATATATATATATATATATATATATATATATATATATATATATATATATATATATATATATGGCGAACCCAATCATTTGGCGAGCAGCTTCAATGATTTCTTCGTCAACATTGTGGCTGCTACGGACTGGACTATCCCTCATACGCCCAATAATGGAAAGATAACTCGGATAAAGGAATCGTTTTTCGTTTTCCAGGTTTCTAGGGATGAAGTTATCTCTGCTGTATATTCTCTCAAAAATAAGAACTCATGTGGTTACGATGAAATACCCATGTTTGTCATTAGGGAATCGATTGGTCAAATTGCTGACCCTCTTGCACATCTTATTTATCGTTCACTTACCGAGGGGGTTTTTCCTGACTTGCTTAAGGTGGCAGTAGTTAAGCCACTGTACTTATACAGTGGCAAAAGTGATGTAGATACAGTGGAAAGGTGATGTAGAGGACTTAAATAATTACCGGCCTATAAGTCTACTTACGTCGTTTTCGAAAGTTTTTGAGGGGATTCTTGCAGACAGGCTCCTAAGTTTCTTCAGAAGGTTTCAGGATTATTGTCAGTTGTCAGCATGGTTTTGTGCGGAATAGGGGTACAGAAACGGCAGTCTTTGAACTGACTACTGCCATACTCATCGCTCTTGAGAAGGGCGAAGTACCGTTAGGATTATTTTTCGACTTATCGAAAGCTTTTGATCTTATTGATCACAAATTGCTCCTATTTTTTCTTGAAGCGTGTGGGATTAGAGATAGACAGTTGGATTTAATTTCCAGCTACCTCACAAATCGTAAACAGAGAGTAGTGTTGTTTCATACGTATCTGAGGATCGAGTGATTACGAAGGGGGTACCACAGGGTAGTACCCTGGGGCCACTTTTGTTTCTCGTTTTCATAAATTCGCTTCCTGGTAATTGCTCATATAATGACTGTAATGCTATTATGTTTGCCGACGACACGAATTTTCTCGTAAACTCAACGGATGTCAGTGCTGCTCTGATTTCTGCGGTGTCAGTTATCAATAAAGTGGGAATTTGGTGCAATAATAATAAACTGAAAATCAATCTGCAAAAAACTGAGAGTGTCTTTTTTCCGAGCATTCAGATCAAAGGTTGCTTTCCCGAAGTTTGTTGGTGATGTCGAGAACCAGATACCAGTGAGAGATTCCGTGAGTTTCCTCGGTATTGCCTTGGATAAGAATTTGAGATGGGACCTTCATATTGATCAGCTCAGAAAGAAGCTGAATTCGGCCTCCTTTACCCTTTTTATGTTGAGAGATCTAGTTCACTTGCATGTCCTAAAAATTCTATATTTTGCTAATTACCAATCTATCCTTTCCTATGGTATCATTTTCTGGGGAGGCTCCATCCACTCTGATAGTCTCTTTATTTGCCAAAAATGGACAGTTAGATCTATGCTGCGCCTCGACTACAGACAATCTTGTCGTGGTCTCTTTAGAAAGCACAATTTATTCACTTTTTATGGGCTGTATATATATAAAATACTTACATTTTTCCATAAAAATCAAGATTATTTTGCAAAATTTAAGAATATTAATAATACAAGGCAAAGTGTTTTTACTTTTTTCCTATTCATTCTACCACTCAACGTGAAAGAGGCACAGAGTACATGGCACTCAAGTTGTTCAATGTGTTACCTAAACATCTACAGGTTATTTCAAATCATGGGACCTTTGCGAGAAGCATTCACATGTTAATTATGAAAAGTGAACCTTACTCGGCCGAGGAGTTCAGGGTTTATTGTTATAAATAAGCTTTCTGTATTTGTTTTTTGTGACTTGTTTCATTTTTATTTTGTGCATATTTATATTTAATATTTGTACGAATAATCTATGAAATTAATAAACTTATTTTATTCTATTCTATATAAATATATATATATATATATATATATATATATATATATATATATATATATATATATATATATATATATATATATATATATATATATTGCAAGATGCTAATATGAATTTTATTTGAAAACGTGAAGAGATATCCATTGGAATATTTTCAGGTATTCCATAGACAATTAAATTTTACTTACAAATTTTACAACAAATCTGTTGGTGATATGAAAAACGGGGTGTCTCATTTAATTTAAACAAGTTAGTGCCGTTTAAAGATTGTAATTATTTTACCTTTATTTTTGCACAAGTTAGTCAATATTTGACTAACATAAACTGACTGAGTGCGACATAAAGTTTGTAGGCCTTATCATTCATTCGGTTAAAAACAAGAAAACACCTTAATGAAACTGACATTTGTTTTTATCGTAAAATACAAAAATGAAATGGTATACAGGGTATTCCATTTAAAAAAACCAACTTTGATACTTTTCCTGTTTTTGGCACACCCTGTACAACATGAAAATATTGAAATGTAGTCCTGATAGATCTGTATCCATCATATTAAAGAAAAAAGTCTTATGAAATCAAATACGAGCCATAACTCTTCGTGTCGAATAACGTGAATAACCCTGTATATATATATATATATATATATATATATATATATATATATATATATATATATATATATATATATATATATATGTATATATATAAATTAGGTGCCGAAATGTATTATTAAAATGAAAAGGTATTAGGGGAAAACAGCACTACGAGGGTGAGAAAAATGTAAGGCTCTTTATTTGTACTCTCAAGCTTTCGGAACACTTTGTTCCGAAAGGAGCTAAAAAAACAAAACAATTATGAATTGAATTAACACTAAACTACAAACGCAATAAAACGTTACCTCGAAACAAATATGAGGTTATATGCCTGCTGCACAAGAGAAAGTTGCTATAAAAGCTGTCAGAGACATACTGAAGGTGAAATAAAATAATCAATGTATTACAATTAATATATATATATATATATATATATATATATATATATATATATATATATATATATATATATATATATATATATATATATATATATATATATAGATAAATATATATATATATATATATATATATATATATATATATATATATATATATTTATATATATATATATACACAAAGAACTATTTATATATATATATATATATATATATATATATATAATTATATGTAAATTATATATAAAATAGAATTTTTTAAGATACAACAAGCCTGTTATAGTTAAAAATTAACAGAAAATTAGAAATAGTACACAGACAACAAAAATATAAATATATATATATATATATATATATATATATATATATATATATATATATATATATGTATGTATGCTGCAAAACTGTTGTTTGTGTATATAATGACTTTTGTATATATGGCTTTTATTATTACTCGTATAGTATGTATGGCATATATTATATACATGCGTTATATATTATTTGAAATGAAGATTTTTGACTATCTATTATTCTATTACTTCAAAAAATCATGAATTCATATTTTTCCACTTCTACTTTCACATCCGCCTCGCTACCGTTAACCTCCGCATCCGCGGAGGCGAAGCTCGTCACCTCCGCATTCGCCTCCGCCTATGCTAAGAAGGCCTCCGTTACAACCCTAATAAATATATATATATATATATATATATATATAATATATATATATATATATATATATATATATATATATATATCTTGGTTCAGGAGGTATAAAACACATTCAAAAACCACTCCTAACTCTTGACTTCCGAAACATTGAAATAATCTATTATTTTCAGGGAAAATACGACTAAAAAACCTGAAGCGTATCGTCATTTTCATCGGAGAGGTATTCGACACTCTAGTGAACCAGACTCGAGAGGTAGCTGCGACATCGTCGAATAATAAAAGAATGCCCAGGTCCCGGGAGGGATACATAGAAAAGTGGATAGAATAATAGGTCTGACTTCGAATATATCTTTTCAATAACTATTGAAAAATGTAACAGAAATTCCAATACAATACTGGCCGTACAATGGGGCTCTTGTAGCGGGAAAATTAGATATTCAGAATCGGAGTTCAAAGGATAGCTCGCGGCTCCATTGAATTCTCGATTAAACTAACTGTTCACTCAATGGAGTAGAGCGTTGTATAGAGATATTTTCATAGAACTTTCATCCTCTTATCTATGTTGCTTCTTCTTTGACGCCCGAAAAGTCGAACAATTTGAGGGTATATTTTCATATATCATCGAAAGGCTGTTAGTGTACAGACAGGGCCGTATCCAGGGGGGCGCCAAAGAGGGCTGAGCCCCCTCTTGAATTATCTAAGCCCCCTCTAGAAAAGATACCAGAATTATCACAAATTAAAAATGTTTATATCTGCGTTGAAACATAAAACTAGCCTAGTTACAAAAAAATCTACCTAATTGTAAAACTGCCTAAAAATTATTTATTTGTGGCATCTTTTAACCCGCAAAACATGTTGACGTTTTTTATCCTAAAATGAAATAGCGACAAATGAGCGGCTACCATCAGGGTTGCCAGATTTTTCAGAGCCGTGTTGCACTTCAGACGCTAATTTGTCGCCCAAAAGCGCAACCGTGGTTGCGACATGTTAACGGGAAAACATTGGTAACAAGTATTTTTCATATAAAATTCACTTATTCTAGGAGTTATTTCATACATGTTTTGCTGCTAATTTGTCGCCCAAAACCGCAATCATGATTTTTTTCGCAACTGCACGAAAAAATAATGCACCCAAAATGTTGCCTACGCGTCCGAAAAATAATAATATGTACTTTCGGGAATTTTACTTAAATTACTATTACAATCAAAACCACGATTCTGTTACAAATGTATTTATTTTTATATAAACTTTTCATAAGACATCATTACATCATCATCATCTTTGTCTGTGCTTGAAGTTGTGGATTGGTTCTGCTACTGATACATATCAGAATTAAATTTTGCATACATAGCTTTGCTAGGCTCCAATAATTTACAGCAAATCTCATTTATTTCCAAGTGAGATCTAATAGACACAACTGAATTGTGTTGTTTTTTTTAGTATCATTTTATCTCGAATTTTACATTTAACAATATTAATCAATGAAAATATCCTCTCCACGAATGCATTGGATGACGGTAAGCTTAGAAGAGTGAATGCAAATAGAACTAAATCTTCAAACATGAATTTGTAGGCTGCATTTTTTAAATCTTCCTCCAAAAAGTGGCTCCATGATATAAACGTCTATAGATATATTTATTTGTTTATATTTAACGATGAAAGTACATTTTTATTTTTTTAAATGTTTTTATTTCTATAAGTTTCATTTATTCAGAGTTTTCTAGAAGAGATTTTTCATTTAATATTTTTATCAGAATAAATTTTTTTTATTTTTCCAAATTATTTTTCAATTAATATTCGTTTTCCAGTATGCACTTCTAAGTAAAAAGACAGAAAAAGCGGTATATTCCTATCTTTTTTTCACGTATATTTATTTTAGTACTATGTAAAAAAAAAGCCCCCTCAAGAATTTGTTCAGCCCCCTCTAGAAAGCAGTGCTGGTTACGGCCCTGTGTACAGAAGAGAAAAACTCGAGAGCAGCAGAGCTCTATCACTGAGATGGAATTTCTCACCCGAAATGCATCGTTTCGAGATGTGATTCTAATTGATTGAATTGAATTTTGAAAAATCACGCTTACATAGCAAACCGAATTAAAAAGTAGAAAACGATTAATTTTATTTTTATTTCGGTTTGATATTAAACCGTGGTTTTTCTATAGATACTTCGTTCCGTCCGAACCGCATCTCGACACGATGCACTTCGCGCGAAAAATAGGACCTTAGGTGGCATTCATCAATTACGTGAGAGAATTATGGCGATTTTTCGAACCCCCACCCCCCTTGTTGGGATGTGGTGAGATTTTGCTCGGCCCCCTCCTTCTTTCCCCGAATATCACATGAGATTTTTTTAAATGTGTATTTGTTATGTAAATGAATTAACCTGTGCTCGATTCCATTAGATTTATTCAAAAAAACAATTTTCTCATATTTTTTTTTATTTAAGACCAGTATTTGAGATTTTCAATGGCGTAGCATATAATCACAGTGAGAATTAAAAATAAAATACTTAAATAGGTAACTACCAAAATTTGTAAAAAAATATTCACTCTAATTCAATCCACGCAGACTCGTGTATGATCTCATGAGTGAATACTGGAACCAACATGTACATGTAATTTTCAGTAAAATCATCTGCTCCTTCAACCTCGCTCTAAATTAACTTGTTCATATTTAATGAATGAATAAATTGTTTCCAAACAAATGAATTTATTTATAGTTATTAAATTTTTCTATCAGTGTGTAATTAAATTGCGATGAATATTATGTATGAATTAGCCATATTTTAGTGGAAAATTTTTTTTTCCTAATTTAAGCCAGTTTTCTCGGAATTTTATACTGTTTCTTGCGAAAAAAAATTACATGATATTTGATAGGACCACCCCCTCCCCCACGGAGTAGACTGAGTGAGATTTCGCTGTACCCCCTCCCCCTAAAACGTCTCATATAATTCATGGATGCCCCCTTATTGACGAAGCTCTGTTGCTTACGCGTTTTTTTCTTACTCATGCCGAATCTATCCAACATTTTCGTTCTATTCGATTCATCAATTAAAACCTCGGCCACTTCCATCATACTGTGGCCATATAATAATTTTCAGGTTATCGCTGTAACCAACATAGGGTAGTTTCCATGTAAAATCAACACACTTTTAAATTTTTACCTCAACATCTCAGATTTCGGTGAAATTTGGAATACTCATTGTGGATGCTGGAACTAAAAAAAACACCAAAATTCAAATTTTTATCTCAGACCGTGTCCAAAATATGGCTGCGTAAACTTTCAAAATTTCGGCCAAAAACCGAAGTTACATTTTTGGAATTGCTCTAGGAGCTGCCCTAGTTGAGCTAGAGAGCTGGAAGAGGTGTCATTTTGCAGCTCTTTCCAGTGATATGTAATATGCATACGTTATAAGAAAAAAGTTTTTGTCAAAATACAAATTGTTTTTTTGACTTAATATTTTTCCAAAAAGTACATTATTTAAAATTTTCAAAATAATTCTACAAATAATCAGTACTATTGTCAATCACCTGGCCAAATATAAAAGTGGGGTGGCAATGACTTCATTGTTAAAAAAAAGTTCTTGAATTTTGGTATTTTTCTTAGTTCCAGCATCCACAATGAGTATTCCAAATTTCAGCGAAATCTAAGTGAGGTAAATTGGGTGTGTTGATTTGACATGGAATGACCCCATAAGAGAACGCTCTCCATCCAGAAGTATGCATATTCCCCTCCAATTTAAACAATGTTCCAGACTCGGTTCCAGACGTTTTTGACGAAAAAATTAAATCTGTGTATTGACGCAATATACAACACTGAATCTCAATCGACTCCTTTGGATACGTCTCTGTTGAACTATTGAGGAAGAATATATTCAGCAACGGAACTAACGTACTGTTGTCTATACGGACTATAAATTAATAATGAAATAATCCTACTTCAAAATAGGGCGGATTTTAATCCCATCAATGTACGTGAGTTTCTGCTAATAGTTTGACCATCGCCGGAGGCCCTAAGCCCAAGTTTACAAGGCTTTAGAATTTATTTTCCTACATGCATACGTTATAAATAATGGAGAAATTGGATTACACATTATTCTCTTAATCTTTGTGTATAAACTGTCTACATAGATTATATTTATATTTACAAATAGTACCTGTTTTCATTTAGTATATTAATTAAACAATTATTGATAGTTACAAGTGTTTATTAAGTTTGAAATGAAAACATATGAATTGGACATTTTGGAGGTCATTTCTCCTACTACAGCAACAAGAAAAATTATATTATGTTTTCGATATTTCTATGTTCAACAAAATACAATAATGATTAGTAAGAACAAGCTACAAATTTCAATGCCTTGTATCTCTTCTCGGTAATCTGCATATGTGAGAAAGGTTGTATATCAACAAGGTGTCTGTAAGAAAAGAGGCAACCTGTCTCTCAGAATGTCACATTAGTTTTTCATGTAGTAACAAGTAGGTCAACTTACTTGAATTCATCTTTGTTTCTATTAAGCTGTTTGTGACTTTTCTTCATTTATTTTTATTACTTGATATTGATATTGTCGCAATGGGATTAGTGTTATATGTTGATGTTCCTTAACAATGTTTCTTCGAGTGCGATTATTATTTACGTTAAAATTTAACAAAAAATTATTTATATATATATTTTAATCAACATTATATATATATATATATATATATATATATATATATATATATATATATATATATATATATATATATATATATATATATATATATATACATACATACATTTTTGGGAGAGCAACTCATTCCACTAGATCAGAGGATAAATTTGTGGCAGGCCAGTCGACCAGGGATCGAACCCGAAACCTCCTAAATGCCAATAGACGTATATGTACCATAGGCTATTACGTCAGTCGTAGTTTTGTACCTTTTTCTTGTATTTTGAATTTATGATATTGAATACCTACTGGATAAAAACAACAAATTGTAACAAGGGTGGCTGGATCTGAGTTTAATTAGATTGATGATGAAAAATCCTCTTTTTTTTTGTGTATTTAAACATTAAAAATGTTAAAAAAAATTGTTTCCTTTAATTATCAGTAGTAATACTATAAGTACTTCAAAATAATCAGGTTATACATCGATAACTTGTTGCATAATCACAAAGAGTGTCAGTTCTACAGTCTAAATAATCCGAGCGCGAAGCGGGAGGATTATTCTGTCAAACTGACACGATTTGTAATTATGCAGGAAGTTTGAGATGTATAACCGTATTCATTTTGAAGTACGCATTGAATTTGATACGATTATTTATTGAGTAAATTAAGTAAAAATCTCCGAATCGACCTTTTTTTAACAGTTACTGATAAATGTCAAAATTTGACGGTCCTGTTTGTTTCCGATTGGTAGAGCTACTCTATGTATAATCAGTTATACAAAATACAAAATCTTTATTGACGCATATAGCAGTTACATAAAATATTCAAGTGTAAAAATTTTTTCAATATTACAGACATATTTAAATAAAATTACTAGGAAGAAAACAAAAGATTCTCATCTTACATCTAAAATTTTTGAGATCACGATATGTCCAGATGGCGGTCTGTCATTTTATTCTTAAACATCTAAAGTATTAAAATATTAAACTAAGATCAAAACAACAATATCAATAAATCAATAAGTTAGCCAAATAAAACTTTTTTAACTTGCCTACAGAAAACATTGTATTTACAATTAAAAATATCAACACTTTTATTTTCGTGCATCACAAAGTTAGCAATTTTACACATACGATCTATAGGCATATTAGTACCATAATTAGTTCTGTGAAGTGATAGGCTAAATAGTTCCCTACTACGTGAATCCCTAGATGGAATATGAAAGCCAATCTCTGCAAGAAGGTCTGGAGAATCAACTACACCATTAAGAATCTTAAAGAGAGTACAAACATCAAAAATTATACAAGGTAACTTAACTAAATTGATCGTTCTGATTCGCTGAGAATGCGAAAAAAAATAATCGTCATAAGACCAGATTATTTGCAAAAACTATTATAATAATACACTGATATAATCATATCGTTTTATAGAGTATCTAACACTAGACTTGTAGACTCTAGTAAAACATCAAGCGTGTTACATTTTTGAAATGGTAATTTCAAGTTCTATCGAAACATACAGGGTGTCTTATTCAAAAAAATTATTTTTCCGTTATATAAGTATAACTATTGATGTATGATTTGAAAAAATTAATTACTCAAACCATTGAATTCTACGTGAAAAAGTGCTCCGAAAATGTTTTCAACGGACCAAATAATTTCAGACAGGAAAAAATCTACATATTCGAATAACATGCTGGAACTCAGAATCGATCATGATGCATATCGATATGCGGTTTTCACTATTAAGTTTGTCATAAAAATTGAACCTCAGACACACTCATCAGTTTCCATCTACTTAGTTTGAAAACAGGACTTCCACTTCAAAAGTGTCCAATTTGGCCCACCTTGCTCATACCCGACTTCATCATCGCTATCTTCAACTCTACTTAATCACTGTCAGAATTAATTCTTCATTATTAAAATAACATAAATGAGCATACCTTTACGAATTTTAGCTATTTTAAAATACGAGGTCTGTCCGGAAAAAATCCGACCATAGTTCAAATCTCCCGCCAAAAGTAACCGGAACGCGACTACGCGGCAGTATGTTGTGTACTAACTCGTTATGAAGTTCCCTGCATAGCGACAAGGCCGGCCGGTTCATAGTTGGTGCGTCATCTGTGTTTATCTATGCGATGTTTTTTTCTCTCGTCGCATTTTGATAACAGTAAAAATGACAGAAAGGTTGGAACAACGTTATTGCATTAAATTTTGCGTTCGAAATGAATTTTCGCGAGCCAAAACGTATGAAATGATGAGGAAAGCCTTCGGTAGTGAATGTATGGGTCTTACCCAGATAAAGGACCACAGAAAGCACGTCAGAGCAGAAGCAATGTGAAGTCAATGTTGATCGCCTTTTTCGACCACCGAGGCGTTGTTCACCACGAATTCGCTCCTCAAGGCCAGACAATTAATAAGGAGTACTACGTAGAAATTTGAAGCGATTGCGTGACTCAATCAGAAGAAAACGACCAGATCTTTGGCGCAGCAGTGACTGGTTTCTCCATCACGACAACGCTCCGGCGCACTCCTCGCAGCTTGTGCAGCAATTTTTGGAAAAACACGGCATCCAGCAGCTCCGTCAACCACCCTACAGTCCAGACATAGCCCCCTGCGACTTCTGGCTATTTCCTAAACTGAAATTACCCCTGAAGAGGCAGAGATTTGACGACATTCCGACGATACAACAGAATGCGACGCGCGAACTCAAGGCGATTTCAAAAACTGGATTTTCAAATTGCTTCCAAAACTGGAAAAAGCGGTGGCAGCAGGTCGTGGAGTTCAAGGGGGAGTACTTTGAAGGGTGCACTGCACCGGATGTAAAAAAACAAAAAATAAATTGATTTTTTCTAATGTGGTCGGATTTTTTTCCGGACAGACCTCGTAGAAACAGTACTATTATGGAAAAAACGTTCATCGTTCACTAAACAGCAAGGAAATACGATATCATCAATGACGTAAATTCCTAAACAGAATCCTCATGTTTCTTTCGTAATTATCCAGACGACAAAGAAATACGAGCATCGGTTAATTCGACACTTTCGTATCCGGCGAAACTATATGTAAGTATAGAGAAGCATTCTCTTCAATTTAACGCGGAAAACAATTGTAATCTAAAACCTCGAAATTTGAATAAAACAGAATCTGCCTTTTCTTTCCACACGTTTGAACGAAGAAATTTTATTCAACGATATCCATATATATAACCTTTAAGAAAAATTGTATGCAGGAAGACCATGCACGTTGCTCCTTAGGAATATAAATGAGTGCTGTCTGAGAATTTAGCAAATCCGTACATTCATCTCTGGCAATCATAAATTCGATGATTTGTTATTTTGTTTGAATTTTCAAGCAACTTGAATAAGTTTATCGATTTTATGTTACTGAAAGACTCTAACGTAATGCAAAATCTTATTTATAAAAATAGATGCTATTTATGAGATCGGTAAACTATAACACCGTTTCACCACTCATCACCAAAATTGGTACATCGAACTGTTATTTCATTGACAAGGATTTTAGGTGAAAGAATTATGAAAATCAACTAAGTATGTAGGTACAGGAATGTATATGTATATATATATATATATATATATATATATATATATATATATATATATAAATATATATATATATATATATATATATATATATATATATATATATATATATGAGATGAAACGGATAGTGGTTTGGCCGGATACCGGATATTCGGCCCTTTATCGCGTTACATGACGCGATCAGTTTGATATGAATATAGGCGCGCTGAACAAGATCGAAATATTCGGGCGCGTTCGGGTGTTACCGCACGTGAGCGGAGATCATTGATCAAACGACCTAATTGCTACCTTTTTAGACCCAGGGTTCAAGTCAGACTATGTAGGAGTTCTTGAAACTGAAAAAGCGAGATAGAAAAACATAATAGAGTATATAAAAAACTCTTACGACGGATCTTCTTCTCACATTAACAGATCATCGCCGTCTTCGACACCTGCTAAACAAATGAAAGAAGAAGAAACTGGATCCAACTTCACACGTGAAGCTCATAACACTTTTTGGGACTGTTTCAATCAAGTGACAAAGGTTAATAGTAGAGATCGTGCCGATGAAGAAAAACAATATCCAATTGCTAACGAGATTGACTATTTCTTAGAGAGATCTCGAATCGATCGCAATTACGACCCATACATTTGGTGGTCAGATAATTTGTATCACTACTAGTGACTTGACTAGTTGTTCAGATTTGATAGAATTTATCTTTCAGCACCTGGCAGTAGCGTTTACAGCGAAAGGCTATTTTCAGAAGCTGGTCTGGTATATGAAGCCAAGCGGAGTCGCTTCTTACCAACAAATGCGGAAAATTTGGTATTGATTCCCCACATTTTGCCACTTGTTAATTCGGAGTACTGAACTAATTAATAACAGAAATATTTTGTGAATTTTACTATCCAGAATCCGGCCGGATACTGAATTACTATTCGGTATTCGGCCGGACTGGCTTCTCTGAACATTGTATAAAATTCAATCACTTCCTGGATTTCAACAAAACCAAATTGTTACATTCAGGTAACAAGGGTAAACGCCTTGACCTTCTTGAAATTCTCGAAATAAGTTCCGCCCATAATAGTCAATTACCCCTTGTAAACGAACAAATTGATTTTCAGGTATCACCTTTGCTTTTGTCTATTTTATAAATTACGATGCAATACTCTCCTGTAGTCAGTCTTGATAACGAGTTCATAACTCGAAACATGTCGACTTTTTATTACTGCTAAATACAGTATCTAAATACTGTGTTTTTATTTTAAAGTTTATACTTTATTCTTTATGATGTTTCACCTAGTGATGTGCGAGAATTCAATCTCAGTTACTAAGAGATATTGCCCTATTATCGAAAACTAAGTAAAAAAGTGGGTACTTGGCAAAGCTTACTTACACAGTACAACTAGCCAATGTGTAAGTAAGATTTTAACTTTGTACCTGTTTATTTGGTCTGATTCGCGTGTAATTTTCAGCATCCTGATGAAGTTCCCAATATAGGGCCGAAATATAGATGTAAATTGGCAATTGGTTGTTTTGTCAATTATCCAACCCCTCTCTTTGCCGAGTACCCACTTTTTTACTTAGTATATATGTATATATATATATATATATATATATATATATATATATATATATATATTATATATATATTATATATTATATATATATATATATATTATATATATATATATATTATATATATATATATATTATATATATATATATATATATATATTATATATATATATATAGGGGTAGTTCCATGTCAAATCAACACACTTTTGATTAAATATTCACCTCACCATCTCAGATTTTGGTGAAATTTGGAATACTCATTGTGGATGCTGGAAGTAATACACTGGCAGATTGAGTTCTTAACTCAATCTGCCCGATGATGGTCTAGTGACCGAAATTGCAATCGCAGTGTTATATTTTTCAAAATATTTTGTGATAATAAACGTAGTAAATTCAAATTTAGTTTTGTTCATCATATATATATATATATATATATATATATATATATATATATATATAGATATATATATATATAAAACTGTAGTTGAGTAGTTGAAATGTTTCACGGAGATAGAAGTCGATGATAGGAAAAGAATTTTGCTCTTTACAATATTTTCAAGCAACAATGGAAGTCTATTTGACAGTAAAAACACAAAACATTTTTTTGATGATTATATAAATTATTCTAACATCTTATGTTAGATCAATTTTCATGTAATCAAGAAAAATAGTTTCCCCACACAATAACTTTCATTATTATACGGCCATTAAATGAAGGTTACATGGAGTAATATTAATTTGAACCCTAAACGGAATATAAACTTTGATCGATCTACATGACCTAATTTGAAAGTGCTAATAATAAATCAATAATTTAGTAGCGACCGCTCTAATCGAGTAAACTTTCATAATTTACGAACAATATATATTCAATATATAACATATTCTATTAATATTCTTCATAACCTTTCTATTACCGGCTATTTTAATGGACAACATAAATCAGAAAATATATAATATGGGAATTGATACGCTATAGCCGTATAGCTCGTAAAATAACTTTTTCTGAATGTTTTAACTTGCTTTTCTGTAATTTAATAAAATTTTGAATTTGAACTTAGGATTTTTCGAAAGGCATATTCAGTTAAATATTATAAATTTGGAAAATACATACTTAGATATATGTATATATATATATATATATATATATATATATATATATATATATATATATATATATATATTTTATATATATATATATATATATATATATATATATATAATATAAATATATTATATATATTATATATATATATATGGGTCATTCTTAGCTATTTGTTTTACATAAGGAACATGAAATACCTAAAATACCGCAACGATTAAAACAATTATATTGGTTTACCGAAACGGAGAAAGATATTCGTCAGATATTACACAATGATTTGATATGAAATATGTTGACAGTTTTCCACGGTTTTTTAGAAAAGAGTTGTGATTTATCTTCCATTTTCACTTTTTTGTATCTGTTCATCACTGTTCAGAATGCTCGAAATATAGTTTTATCGATTATTGAAAAAATTAGAAACAAATAAAAAAAAACATTTCAGTTTTAAATATTTTTCTATATGTCCTCTGTTTTTGAGTCCCTTCCTCTGGCATTCTTTCAAATTCAAAAACTCGCGGGATAATGCATGGAATAGCTCCTTCCGGTAGTCGATGTAACCGCCTTGAGGCGAATTCATCTTATTGGCGACAAAATTCAAATTATTTCATAGGGAATATAACAGTTCAGTGCATGATGTTGAGAAAGGAGGTTGTGTCTCGTTGAATATTGTCTTTTTTATGGTAAGTATAATTTGAATATTTTGAATCTTCTGCTCATTTATTGATCATATTCCAAGATATATATTTGCAATAATTACATGGACACGTCTATACTAAAATTCTTGTTTTGGATTAGTTTTCATTTTATACTATGTGTAGTAGATATGTCTATTCTCTGGCGTCTTTCCCCTGGCTATATTTGTACCAGAGGAGAGACTAAAGCGACAGAGGAGTGATTACTTCTTAATATCATTCGTGTTATAAGTTAGTAGGTAGTGAAATCATTACATAAGTATTTGAAAAATTTAAATTTCTGTTATTCCAATTGTATCATTTATCAACAACAAAGTGACTTCATTGTAAATAAATAATTTTTCTTTCGTTGAAGGTGTGGATCAGTTGTTGCAGAAAATGGTCGAGAAAAAGCAAACTCGTGAAGAAAGGCTGGAAAAGAAACGGGTAGCAAAACGTTTACGTTATTAACGAATCAAAAACGACCCTATTAAATTATCTCAATTGGAAGAAAAAGAAGAAAAACCATTCAAATAAAAAAGGGAAAGGGAAGAAAATCAGGCCCATGAAAGACATGACCCCTAGAGAGCAAAGAGCGTTAAGAAAGACGTATGCTGAAAAAACTAGATAACGAAGGGCACGCCTGGCTCTTCAAATTAATTCGACTGCTTCTATTACACCACCTTGCTCTGGTGATGAAATGGTGTCACAGTTACAACCAATAGACAACCGAGCCGAGGCAGCCAGGAAACGGTCCCAAAAGCTTCGGAAGCGCAGAAATAGTTTGTTCATAGAACAACAGCAAGAAATAGCAGGATTGACGAAGGAAGTGAAGTGTCTTAAAAAACAAATACTTATACAGATTAAATAGAAGCAGAGAGAACGTAACACCAAACACAAAAATGAAGGAAATTGTGGATAATATCAAAAACGTAAATACAGAAGATGACGGAGAAAAACATTCATTTTTTGAATAAGTCATACAAAAAACAATTGAATTAAATGCGTCATTGGTAATACCTTTTCCTGGTACTTTAAAAGTTCACCAGGTCCAAGGATTTGCACTATTACCAAATAAGATCATCATGAAAATTTTGAGCTATTTATGTAGAAATAACTGTTCTCATTTTATCAATGAACAGAAAGATTATTCAAAAACTAATGATGTTCGTCTAAATGCGAACGATGTATATCCAGAATCTGATGAAGATATTCTGGCACTTTCTGAAGCTATTGATAAAAATGGAGACTAAGTCTTAGTCATATCGCAGGTATGTGCTCTGGAAGTGTGGACAACGCAGAAATTCTAGTCCAGTTTCTAAAAGCATGTAACCGTACCTCAACTATGCATAAAAGAGGAAGTTGCAGAGGAAGATGAGGGGTTTATACAGGTAGAAGATATTATTGTAAAACTACCTCAATCTACTCTTGTGATTAGTGGTTATAGTTTATTCCTCAAGTTTGATGAAGCAATAAATACTTATGAAAAATAATATTCATTATATGTGTTGTTAATATTTTTCATTTGTCCGTTTTTATTTTGTTAGTTTTCTTCATTGACAATATCTTTTGTTCTCTGATTTTTTTTCGCACATTAAGAAATGACTCTTTATTCAGTTATTCAATATTTTCATTCAATCTATGAACTATTTGAAGAATATGTTTATTTTTGTGACAGTACTATTTTTGTTGAAGGAATTAAAGCAGAAATGTCACTTCTTTGGTCGAAATGTCTCTATTATGTGTGTCATGTGTCACTCCTCCTCTGCAATCATTTTTCCTCTGACTTCTAGAAAAAGTGTAAAATACACTAAAAGTATCTGGCCCTTTTATTTATGAAAGGTGTAAGTGGTGAATAACTTAATAAATGAGTATCAGCATTCTTCTATGAAAAATAATTTCGTGAAAATATGTCTCTCTAAAATTCAAATACCGAAGAATGACCCATATATACATTATATATATATATATATATATATATATATATATATATATATATATATATATATATATATATATATATATATATATATATATATATAAATTTATTCCAAAAATAAATATTGCAACATTGTTTACATAGTTTACAATACGATAACTATTTTAATCTAACAAACATTTTCTTTCTGACACCTAGGCCTAACATGTATGTGTCTAATACAGTATTATATTGTAAGAAGAGTAAATGCTGTTTTTATGTTTCTTCATCCCAGCACAAAACCAACAAAAAGGAGCTTAAAATATGCCCTCAAAATGCCCGGGGTAATCAAACATAAACTGTTTGCAACTTAGATATGTTCTTTATTGTGAGGGGTAATACGCTTTAAAACTTTGCTGCAAAGCTATGAAGAGATCTGCGGCTTAAAATTTTTTGACTCTTTGGTATAGTTACAGTTTAGGTATGTTATAAACGAAACTGGACTCAATATGGTCCCTTGGGGAACACACTAGTTTTTATTACTTCTGGGGAACTAACAGTGTTGTTTATCTTGGTATGCTGATGTCGACTTGAGAGATAGCTCCTGAAAACGTTCAGCGCATTTCCTCTAACCCCAGAATGTTCAAGAACATTTAAAAGTTGATTATGTGGCACAGTATCGAACGCCCTAGCGAGGTCCATGAATACCACTATTGTTCTCATGCTGTTATCCATATTTTTTATGATTCCTGATGTTAGATGCTGTGTGTGATGTAATTAGTTTTTTGTAGGTTCAAAGAATGTTTGAAACTTTCTAACCAATTTTCAACAAGATTGAACCCTATTTTAACTTTTTCTTTGGTTTCATGCCAAGTTTTACCCTTGAATATTAAGGCCGTGTCGTCCGCATATTTATTTATATATATATATAAAAGGTTATATTGGGCAATACTCCTTGTATTAATTATATATATATATATATATATATATATATATATATATATATATATATATATATATATATATATATATATATATATATATATATATATATATAAATGTACAGTTTGAATGTACTAGGAATTCATCTAAACTACTTATCCGATTTAGAAATATCTTTCAATAATAATTAGAATAAAGTTTCAGAGTGGGCATAGGCTATTTATTATCCCATTTCAATGAAAGAACTTTTCGTTAAGACCAATATTACAAAAAAAAACGGTCGAGCGAATGTGTTTTTCACGAACGCTGCCTTCACGGTAAGATATATTTGAATGGTTTCTATATAAAATTCGTATAAAATTTTTTGGATAAGTAGTTGAGATTTTACAGTCGTGTTTTTGCAAAAACTGAATAAAATACGCCATGGTGTCAGCAGGTGGCGAGGAGAAATGTCCGTATGTTTATCTGACAAATAACTCTAACAATCATATATTGTGATTGTTCTAGTCTGTGCGGTATTTTCACTTATTTGTCATTGTTAGCAACAACAGGTTATTGATGTTTTTAGTATTATAACTAGTAAATAGAGCTACATCGCATACTAAACAGATTGCGAAAATTCAGATCAATGAACCCGGATTCGTATTAAACCTTTGCACCCCTTTGAACTGTGCGCCTACGACAAGTCGTCGCGAAATTCGCGATCGGTTGGTCTCGGGCTAGGCGGGAACTTGTAACAAGGACGTAATTGGGCAACGGCGGGCCGAAAGAACTCGATCGTCGGTAATGCCATCCAATCCTCGATTTAGAAGGTGATCACGTGGAATGGTGGCCGTTTGATGGGAAAATACATAGTACTTGAAGGGCTAGAATCGAGTCATTTTCACGCTCGTCGGAGAAACGCCAAATTTTAAAGACTAGATATCGATAAACCACGTCGCGCATAGGAATGGAACCCACTCTAAGCACTACAAAAATGTTTCTGAAGTCGAGGGCCTGTTATTGCTAGTGAAAGATTAATCAGCATACCTATATATATATATATATATATATATATATATATATATATATATCTCAATATATATATATATATATATATTATATATATATATATATATATATATATAATATATATATATATATATATATATATATATTGTATATATATATATATATATATATATATATATAATATATATATATATATATATATATATTAATATATATATAAAAAAATATATATATATATATATATATATATATATATATATATATATATATATATATATATATATATATATATATATATATATATATAGGTATGCTGATTAATCTAATATATATTCACTGAAGTCAGCGAAAAAAAAATGAATTATAGCCATAACTCTTAACTTAAGATATGTAGATAATATTTCTTTTAGTATAGTTTCTCCAGTAATTCGACAGTTACAACCCTGTTGTTAGTCTCTCAGCACAACAACATTTCAACCTTGAAATTTATAAGCGGCAATAAACTAATTGCTCATTTCTCGAAACGTTATGAATAATCCGTTTTGAACTATTCATAGAAAGCATCAAACTACGAGAAAAAAGTAAATCCTCATCTAGCCAAAACGCTTCATAATACTTACTGAACTCTCATTTGACGGCATCCTATGAAGCAAAGGTTCTCAAGTTTAGTGCTGCGTAGTAAATAATAACACTAAAACACATCCAATATAACATACAAGTTTAATGGTCAAACCCCCGTAATGACAAAGTCTACTGCTTTTATGAGACCATATCTCTCTCCACATAAACTAGAAATTGAAGGACCAGCACGGAACAACGTTTTTTGTACTCACCAAATTGAATTCAGTAGCAGCAGAGCACCGTCAATATCTGCGAACGAAAAAAACAGGTTTTAGTGGGGTGAAATTGTTAAGAGTCAGTTGAGTCAGTTTGTAGGCGTCGGTAGGAGATATGAAATATGACATAATAAATTGGCATAGTTGCGACTGAACTAGAACTTCACAAACGTAATTGAATGTTGATCGAACAGAAAGCAATGTTATTTATGGTTAGAATGAATTAATGTAGACATTACGTACAATTCGAACAGAATATAGTTTTCACTCTCTATTGATTATCCATTCATTTATTTTAACCCCACACGCTGCTAACCGAAGACATATAGTAGGCCAGTCAGTTAAGACATTGAAAATCGAAAACTTAACAATAATTCCAAAAGTTTTTAAACTTTGGTTAAGTGAATGCTACATAGAGAAAGGAACAAATCTCATTTTGCAACCTTTTCCGAAGTCCGGAACATTGTTAAAATTGCAATAACATTGAATTTTGCTGTATGCTTGTGCAAAAAAATTCCAAAAATTATGTAAGCTTGGAGTTGTTTTATAGTATATTGTATAATTAGTGGGAAAAGCATAATATTCCCAAACGACTGTGATAATTACCAGACGAGGAGCGTAGCGACGAGTCTGGTAACACAGGAGTTTGGGAATATGCTTTGCCCACGAATTATACATACTATTTTTTCTCCCATCGTTGATTTACATTTAAAAAATTAATTAATTAAAAAATATTTCATCCAAGATGTAATCAAGTAAGTTTAAATAGGTTTCTCTATGTTCATATTGAAATATAGAAGTGGTAACCATGGAAATTACTCTGTTATGACAAAAGTAAAATAATTTCAAAGCCGGTTTTGTTTGATTCGTTGTATTTTATAAGGAATTAAAAAAAAATTAGTATGATAGTAGATAACATGAACACTCATAGTGATTATTTGTTGTCTTGCACGGCTCCTGAACTAGTAGAAGCCGCGAACGTAGCTTCACTTAATTTACTTCCGGCGAAATCCAGAGAGAAGTATGAACTTGCGTACCAACGCTTCATGAATTTTTGTAGAAAAAACAACAGTGTATCCTTTTCTGAGAATGTACTGATGGCGTAAGTTGCTGAATTGGCTAAAACAATGAAATTTTCGACGTTGTGGGCACATTATTCCATGCTTCGATCAACTTTGTCTGTTAAAAATAATATTAATATTGCCCAGTACCAAAAACTGAGGGCAGTTTTGAAACGTCAAGTTACAGGATACAAAAAATGTAAATATTAACAACAATTATAAAAATTAAAACCATACGTTGTTTCATTTTAATGTAATAATCCATTTGTTACATTACCGCACGCTACAGCAGTGCGGTAAGAATATTACCGCACTGTTATTTTCTAATTGCTTAGCAACTGACCACTATTCTGGAATGTTGAGCTTTGCGCATAGAAAACAGGTCAAAATATTGTCACTTTTCCCACGATCGGAGAAAAAAAATATTATTTCATATCACGTTTTAAATTTGCAACCAATTTAAGGATACGGAACATTTTTTTAATTCAAAATTAACGTTTTTCTTCGATAAACTGACCTAAAAAATTCCAAGAGTTCTGCAAACTCGATAGATACTTTGGAAAAATATACCGAACAGTTGTATAAATTTGCAACCTTTTACGTTGACCGAACATGTTTATTTATAATTTTTTTAATTCGTGGTAATTTTTTCGGGCGAGATAGTCTCGAAATAATTACAAAAGTTTAGAAACTTGGTTGCAAATTCAGAAAACATCTATTATGATGCATTTGCAAATATGCAGCCGCGGTTCGGAACTTTATACAATTTGCAAAAATATAAAAATCCAACAATCATATTTTTGCAAATTGCATTCAGTTCCGGACCGCGTATAAGGTTGCAAATTTGCAAATGCATCAGAATAGATGTTTTCTAAATTTGCAAAACTTTAGTAATTATTTCGAGACAATTTGGCCCGAAAAAATGTACCGGTCAACGTAAAAGGTTGCAAATTTATACAACTGTTCGGTATATTTTTCCGAAGTATCTATCAAGTTTGCAATACTCTTGAAATTCTTTAGGTCAGTTAATCAAATAAAAACTTTAATATTGAATGAAAAAATGTTCCGTACCCTTCAATTGGTTACAAATTTGATACGTGATATGAAATAATATATTTAACAGGACTCCAAGTTTGCAGAACTTTTGGAATTTTTTTTCACAAGCATACAGCAAAATTCAATGTTATTGCAATTTTAACAATGTTCCGGACTTCGGAAAAGGTTACAAAATTTCATAGTTTGTTTTTATCTCTTTCCCGACCCTACATTGAAGCTTGAAAACTTCTGGAATTATTGTCAATTGATTATCTCAACTGAACTACATGGAAGTAAAGGTTAATCAAAGATGAATATATTGAATTATATAACTCATGTGTTAATAAGCCAATGGAATCAGTGAATTTTGCATAGTAACTGCGTATTGATAAGTGAACATACCCTTGACGACGTGATATAATCGTTTTGGTGTTTCCCCTCGTGTCAAAATGTGAATGTTTTGATATTGACGATTTTTTGACGTTTGTCAAACAAAATTAATAATCAAGTTTGGTGAAGTTTCGTTTAATTTTTCAATATGCATCGCTTTGGTTATAGTTCTCGCGGTATTTATTCGTTATATAATCGTAACGAATACCAACTCGAGCAAACGAAAATAATCGTTATCCCGACCTCGTCACTCGACGTATTTTCTTAAAAAATCACTCGAGTTGCGCTCTCGTGATGTTTCGCAAAATACATCTCGTCACTCGGAAGTATAATTGATTATTTTCGATGCTCTTGTGATACTATAACTGAAAATTCAATAAATCAGGCTTTAATAATCTGATTTGTACCGGGTGCCATGCTTTTTATGGAGGTCGAGCAGGCAGATCTACGATATCAGATATAAAGAAAATTTGAAATCGAAAAACAAACTCCAGTTTAGTAACCTATTGCATAAATACAAACCTCGAATTTCCCGTCATTCAGAAATGTAAATTTAACATATCACTCGAGGTCTCCAAGATTAAAATAAAATAGATCCATAATTTTCTGTATTTATTTCAAATCACGTCAGTTAATTACATGTGATGAACATTAATCTTAAATACTGTATTAATAATTATAATACTTTGCTGATAGTAAACAATGGTTATTTGTTTTACTAGGCACAAAAGAACGAGATTTAATGCCGCGGCTGGTGTTTCAGGAAACCAGCCAAGGCATTAAATATGCTTTTGTGCCGTGTGAAACATATAATTTTTTCTCCAAATTTGCTCCAATTTGACGAAAAATCGTCTTTTTTATACCTACTTATTTTAATAATTATTGCTTTTCATCCAAGTTAACTTGCTTTTTGTTACTATGTTTACCGCTGATGATGTTTTGTATTAAAATCAGTTTTGTGTCATTTTCTCATTTAAAAGTCAATAAATTTTACTGCCTAAGCAGAAAAAGTGGACTTTTTCTGCCTAGGCAGTGAAAGCATCCCTTTTAGGCCTATTTAGTGTCATTAAAAAGCTACATTTAATGTCATTTGGAGAAAAAGTAATTTTAATTCCACAATGCCTATTTTCATAATGATTAAATAACATATAGTAGACAATTCATGAAATCAATGAAAATTCAATGAACGACATATTTTTATTGGTACAAATCTCTGCATATTTTTGTCTAATTCATCTTCAGCTGTTTTGGCCAAACATAGATATTATTACTGTTATAATGAAATCTTACTAGATATAGTGAAAATTTCAATGATGTTACCATTGTATAACATTTTATTTTGAACGTTCCACCTGACCTTGATAGTCTGATATATTTTGGTTGAATAGCTTTTCTCATCAATTTCACGTCCGCCTTTATTCGTTAATGTTATTTTCAGATCAGGCAGTTTCGTAGCATTTCCACAAGCATCAATTTTCCCCCAAGCTCTCCCTTGGGTAAAGGAGTCGTGAACACTATGGATGTACTAAACTGAAACTATGCACCAACAGACAAATTCAAAGTCTGGGTCATAATTCTAAATTTTTTGACATACGAAATCAATATGTCTGACTTTCAGTTTCACAAAAACGATATAAAAATTGAAATGGAACACCCTATATATTTTTACATATTTTAATTCTAAGGCTTCAAGTGCACACATTCCATGTGGCAATTGTCAATTTAGGAGCTATTTAAACTTTTTTGCTGCGACGTCGTCTAAATAAATATTAATTTTTCTGAAAATTATCAGTTTTTTTAATAGGAAGATACATGAGCCATCCTGTATATTAAACATATCTTTAAAATTCCTTCAAAATGATTTAGGTACACGTCAGTTTTCTCAATTCCTAAATAACAAAGTAATTATTAATAATCTTATTTTTATAAATACCCTCTGTTCCTGAGACCGACCTTGTTTACAAAACCGGATGTCAGCCATATTGATTTCGTCTCTGGAAATATTCAAAATTATATCTGAGATAAACCACCCTAATTTCAATAAAATCGAAGAACCCATTAAAAAGTTATAGGGGTGCCCAGATATATATATATATATATATATATATATATATATATATATATATATATATATATATATATATATATATATATATATATATATATATATATATATATATATATATGTTTTAGTTTTGTGTACACATTATTGCAATAGGAAGTCTTTAGCTCAAGGAAAACTGATAAAGGTGAAATGTGTTAAGTGACCTACCTTTATAGAAAATAAATCAACTTATATGCCAGGTTGTGAAATGAATTTAAAAAAAGAAAAACAGGTGGATGCATGACTTAAAGGAAATAACAAATCCAACGAATAGGTTATAATTCTTCTCATTGTGGCATTTATTCTTTGTTGCTTAATTATTGAAATCATTAAAAATCTTAGGGAGGTTCACCATAGTACATATTACGTTCATAAGCTTCGACAAGGAATGATATTGATTTTCGGGCTACTATGGACCGAAAAAAAACTTCTAATTCATTCGTGACAGACATTCCTTTGAAATTGATTTTTCACGAATAACTGAGGATCCAGCACGCGGTGGTAGCTTACAAACACCCGCCGAACGATTAAGAGGGTTTTCATTAATTGAAGGAAATAGAATAAATGAAAATTCAGAATAATTACTTGGTAATATGTCAAACTCGGTTAACTATAAAACACATCCTAATAGAGTGCCCGCAATATGGAAAACAACGAGAGGACAATGAACTACATACTACATACTCTAGAAAAAATTTTAGGCCACAACACCGAACACACAATAAACTACTAAAAATCCATACAATTTCACAATAAAATGTAAAGTGCTTTGTAAACGTGTTATCTGCTAATGACCCTCTGTGGAAATAAACAAAAAAAAATATATTTACTTATATTACCAAATGTTGGGTCGTGTTTGTACACGATAGGATATACAATTTTTCCTGTACACATGGAAAACATTTTTATCGTTGGGTTTAACAAAAAGTGTATTCCTCATAAAAAATCACTCATCACAAAAAAAATATTTTTGACCAATTGTAAAGCACCTTCATTTTTTACCATATAGAAAAGGATTTTCAATGCTATTTATTTACAATAAAGAAAAATTTCCCTGCGATAACACCGAAAGTCGAAGTTCGATCATTAATGCTGCTTGATTAATTATGAATCAATGTTCAAACTCAAACTTTCAGTGTTATCGCAGAGAATTTTTTAAAATTGTGAATGAACTATATTGAATATTTGAAAATTATTTTCAGTCACATCTTTTCTTTATGAAAATTTTCGATATGGTCAAAAATAAAGGTACTTTACTTATGATGAAATCATTTTTTCGACACACCTCGTATACGACTGATACAATTCAATATCCGATGGGTGAATTTTGGATTTTAGAATATGCAGAACTCTTTTCAAATAAATTCGTTTTATATGACTAATAATAAAAGAGTATTCCATTAGTCAACTTACGTAGACCTCTATATATATATATATATATATATATATATATATATATATATATATATATATATATATATATATATATATATATATATATATATATATAAGAAAGATAATATAACACATGAAATGTTACAAAATGTTCGGGTGAATGTTGAGCAAAGATTATAACCCTTTGGAAGTGAATGCTTTGCAGTTTGAAAACTACCTAATTTAATTAAAAAACCTTCAAAATTTCGTTCTTTAGGTTTATTTTGACAGAATTTACACTTATTTCAAAGAAGAATAAAAAATTAGGCATGCTTTTAAAGATAATTGAAAATTTTTCAAATTTTTTTGTGCCCCACTCGACTCCTGATCTCATTTAAAATTCTTGAAGGGGTTGTCACCCTGTCTAGGAGGATGACGGTACATCCATGAATTAACAATCAAAAGATGAAACCGAGGATGAAACAACCTAATTCGGGGTCTTCCCGAAAAGCCATTAAATTATTCTAGATAGATCATTTTGAATACGTCACTTGGTAAACATAGAATGTATCATTTTGATCAATCAGAAGTATTTTGATAGGTTTCACTGCATCAATATGATTTTTCCATGTTCATCAGTTATTTGTTGAGAGCAATTCTACTATAATTCGAAAATTATCAAATAGTGTTCCAAGGGAACTGTTTATATGTATTCCGCGACGCAAAATCTACCTTCACAATGCAACAGTGAATTATAGTAGGGGAGCCCAAGCGGGGATTTCGGGATTTACTAAAGCGCGGCAGATTAATATACAGGGGGATACCTTGTACCCGGTTAAGTACCTCCACAAAACATGAGGCCCATATATAAGGCCGCCCGTGAAGGATACAGGATCAGATTAGTAAAAAAAAATTGACCATTAGAAATTCTCCAGCGTGTCAGATTAAGGTAGGGTGAGTTAATTACATCCTAAAAAGTGTATATTCCACTAATCTGACAATTTGAGAGTGACGTAAAGAAAGGGGAGGGCAACAAAGTTGTAAAAAAAAAACGTCATCTCGACATTCTTGAGCGTAGCTAAATTTATTTTTATTTTGAAGGAAATAATTCAAGAATAATGAAAAATATATAATCTGACGATTTCCGCAAGCCGAAATAACAAAAATTCGCCGATAAAGTTAAATGCGTGCAGCTGCGTGATGCCTACATTTCCTTCTCCGCGTTTCTATTCCTCTCTCACTCTTCCTCTATGTCTGTGTGTGTGTGTGTGTGTGACTATGTGACTCGATTATAACTTTCGAACGACTAAACCGATCGGAATCTACTAAACGGCGTTCTAAAGATTTCCCTCAAAATTAGATTTCCTGTGAATTTGAACCGATTTGGACCGATAGATTTTGAAAAATTTTGAAAAATCTCAAGAAAAATAAGAAATTTTTTTTTTGAAAGTGATTTTTTTGGAATAACTTTTAAACGGCTTTATCGATCAACTTCAAAAACTAATCCGCCTTTGAGCTTGAAAAACCACGTCGATCGCCACCAAGCTGGTCAAAATCGGTTGATTCGTTCGATAGATATCGTGAACGAAAGAAACCCGAAAAAGTGTTTTTTCGGGATTACTCCGAAATGTTTGGTTCGATCAATTAAACTACTTATGAGGATGATAAAACTGCGTCGAATGCCGCCAACCGCGTGAAAATTGCTTGATCCATTCAAAAGTTATTGCGGTTTGAAAATTCCAAAAATAGTGTTCTATGAAACTTCTATCAGACTTTACCGGGAGAGCTCAAATGCATAGAAATATTATTTCTTTGAACTCAGCGAGCTCAAAATATCACATAAATTATATTTTGAGCTCGGAAATGTCATAAGTACAATTTTAAGCGTCCAGGAATGGAATTAGCGGGAAGTTGCAGGGATGACCTTTAAGGTGAACCGTTTTTCTAATTTTTTTTTGTCAGATCAGGCGAATCCCTCTAGATAATCGTCAGATTATGAGACAGTACGTTTAGAACATAAAGATGAACCATATATATCTTAATCTGACGCGCTCGAGTATTTCAAAATGGCGAATTTTTTTTGCATATTATGAAAATGGCCGCGAGTTTGCGTCCCATCGAAATCGTCAGATTAGTGAATGAGAGCTTTTTTTTGGTGCACTTAACACTCCCTTAGAAAATCTGACGCGCTCGATTAAATTTTTTTTTTCATTTTCAACCCTTACATACAACCACCCGCATCATGCAAACGATCAGATTAACATACGTACATTATTAAAAATACGTAGGGCATTGATGCTATCAATATCTGACGCGCTCGAGGATGTCAATGCAACAGTTTTTTTTTTACATATTTAAAAATCTATAGCCGCTTCCCCCACCGATGTAAAGGTATATGTCATATAACATTTTTTTCTTCTTATCATCTAAGCTTTGCAACCCAATAGGTCTCTACGACGCTCGAGTAAATCCCCATTTAGCATCGTGGGCTCCCCTACTATTATAGAAAATGTCGAGTCACCCCGACTCAAGATTTGCATACAGCTGTTTCGATCTTAAGCTACAGTTCCACCGGAGGAACATTTTATTGCTGAATGTTTCTCCCTGTTGCCGAGAGTAGAAACTTATGGCAACATGCGTAAACTTCTTGTTTCCACTGAAGCAACTGAAATTGTCAATATTTGCATATTATTTAGTAGAAACAATCACCATTTGTTGCCGAAACATGAAGAAATTTTAAGTCACTGCACACTGAAAATCTGCGACACGAATGTTTACTAGTTGCATTCTCGATACGTTTCCACTGCGATAGCAACACGGTTTTTTTCACAAATGTTTTCTATTTTCTTTTGAAGTTTACCGCTCAAAATGGATACCGGCAACAAATAGCAACAATCAACATTTGTTGCCGAAAAATAAAGAAATTTAAGGAACATTTTGAAACATTTACGGAAACACTGAACAGCAACAAAAATGTTCTTACGGTAGAATCGTAGCTTGAAGGTTGACAAGTAGAAACCGTCAACATTTGTTGCCGAAACATAAAGAAATTTCGAGGATATTTAGGAACATTCGGGTACATTTTCGGAAACACGCAACAGCAACAAAAAGGTTCCACAATGTACCAACTGTAGCTTTATGAGATCTCTTCAGTGCAGGTTACTTCTGTTGGACTGAATTGAGATATTTCTAATTGTTCCCCAATACAAACCGCGGCAGAACTAATATAAGGTAAGAGCACCAGTTGTCGACACGTTAAGAAAAAAAAATCAGTTATTCTGGCACAGATTCCAGTGTACTGAAGTTCATATTGAATGTACCATGCCTACCGAATGTTCATAGTTTAGGCTTCACGTCTAATCAGAAATTGGGATGATTTTCAACCAAATAAGAAAAAATAGATTTTTTTGTAAATATCTGCAAATGTCCCTAAGCTCGACACGATAAATTAAGGATGTTCCAGTTCTTGACACTGTAAATGCTCCAGTAGTCGACACATATAAATAACATCAGTTTTGATCATGGGAAATATACATAACAAGAAAAATGAATGTTGTGAAAGCAGGAAACAATAATAAAACATTCAACACATTGGTGAATTGAATATCTTATAGGTAAAATGAAATAGAAATATTTTAAGAACACAAATATAACAAAAACTTTCTATAGTCATTTTTATAGTTCATTAATTGCTAAGCCATTGACAAATCGGTAGCTGGCCCTTTCCTCAAGTGTAGTCAGTTCTAGAGTCTCGACTTAACTGATTATCTGATCGAATAAAATACATGATATCAAAAGAGCTACAAATTCCTTTCTTCGACTGTCGACGCTTTCCTTTTGCCACTCTTAAACTCTGATAATATAAAACTTCCTTGCTTCATCAAGTCTTCAAAGCTAATATTTTCAGAACGCACCTCTTCCCAGTCAGAATCATCTGATTCTCGGTATGAAATCCTGTCTGAATCCTAAGAAGACGACTCTGGTGGCAATGGTTGTTTTGTCTTTATCAACTTAAGTTTCTTCTGTTGTGTGCTAACTCGTTCTTGGCATCTCTTGCTTTTTTCCTTTCTTCTTTACGCCTTTCTTCTTCTTGTTCCTTACATTCTTTTCTTTCATAGTACTCTATCACAGCAGGTAGAATTTCTATCTTTCGTTTTTTGGCTGTGAAGAATGTTCTGGCCACAGCAAAGCTAGTTCGAAAGGCGATAACAAAAAAGGCAAATGTTATTTGTTCTGATCCGTATTGAATGAATAAACCATTACAGTTACATTGGGCTCTTTTCACATAAATATTTTCTTTTCCTCGACAACCGTGTCGACTATAGGAGATTACCACACCTGTACGATAACTAGATCCAATATTCGTCACCCCATGTCGACTATTGGAACGGAGTGTGATTTTTGGTATGGATCACACTCTGTTCCAATAGTCGATATGGGGTGACGAATATTGGATCTAGTTATCGTACAGTAAAGTTACAAATACATATCTGTATCAAATGAGCTGATCGTTCATACCACACTGAGTAATTATCTTATAAAAATGTTCCCTTTCTCGACACCCCTGTCTACTATAGGAACATAGCACTTTTTGTGTACCAGTACTCGACACATGCCAAAAACTATGTCAAAAACTTAAAAAATCACAACATACTTACCTGGGCTACAGCTTCGAAGGTTTCTCAGTTAATAGAACACAATAAAAACATTTTTAGTCAAAAAATACCACTAAACAACACCACAACAAAATGAGCTTTTCTTAACCTACACCTTAACAAACACTGGTTACTGGCGGGAAAAGTCGAGGTTGCTGGAAAAACTTCAATTGTATTCTTGTATGTTAGTGAGTTTCCATGGCATAACTATGTCAATGTGGACAAAAAACTCGGAGCTATCATTGGTTATTTCGGGAAGCCGATGTTGGCTATGGTTACGTTATTTTTTCCAATAATTACAATGGGCGTCGACTACAGGTACAGTGTCGACAACTGGTGCGTTTACCTTATGGATAACAACCCATAACGCCCTCTTCGAAGATATTAAGAACCAATAATTCACTGTTTAGACCGAAAATGCAGATTTTCATCGAGAGAACAAATACTGCCTGACATGAAGATGTCTACTCTACAACAGTGGCGTGCAGTGTAGTGGTTTGTTGGGTTCCAATATCTATGGCGGAGGGCGGTATGGATTGTTATCCGTATAGTAGATTGGCAGCGATTTGAATTGGGAAACAATAAGAAATACGTCAATTCACTCCGAGTCATTTAATCTGCACTGAAGATATCTAATAAGATCGAAACAGCTCTATGTCAATCTTGAGTTCACTGTTGCATTGCGAATGCAGATTACGCGTCGCGGAATACATATAACCAGCTCCTTTGGAAAATTGTTTGATAATGTTTAAATTATCGAAGAATAATTTTCCTTCTTCACTTTATGTGATATATGGAAATTGACTACGGTCAGCTAGTATATTTTTCATGAATTGATAGTTAAAACCCTAATTCGCAGCACACAACAGAAGTCCGGAAATATCGCACATTGCATGAAACTATAGATCATAACTCGATGCGATCAGATAATTTTTATTAATAGATTTCAAATATCCCCTATATAAAAAATTGGTAACAACGTGGAAGTAAATGAAGGGACCACATTTCAAGCTAATATGGCTAATTGAATTGGAAAAGTCAAACTGATCAATACAGGTCGAATAACTTCCTATATAACGGAGGCGACACATTCACTGTCATTTTTAATTATTTTAATGGATCAAAATATGGGACGTTATGTTTACGGGATCGCAATAACGGGATAGAAGGAACATACTGAGCCATATTTTTCATTCCATTTTTCGCTCGGATTTACTGGGAATAAAGAATTCAAAACGTAAATCACGTCATAGCAACTGACATTTCACATAGTGACAAGAAATAGTATACTGTGTTTCGAGGTGCGCGAAGTAGACTTTTTTACACAAGCGTGGAATTTGCGAAACGAGCGAAGCGAGTGGAGACCGTAAGAATAAGCAAATATAAAAGACAAAAATCGATTGAAATAAATTATATAATTTTTTTCTTATAATAATTATTATTTAAAGTAATAATATAATCACCAATGTCAATATTATGTTTGATATTGATGGTATTCATCAATAGAGCAAGATCCCAGGGCCGCCAGACGTCCCTTACTTTCTCAGTAATAAAATTTGCGGGATGAAGTAGTGCTCGTATGTACTTTCAATGTACGGGTACTCGCTATCTTGTGCTGAGGACCAATTTCCAGGTGCTAAAGATGGAAAAAAACTCGACCTACTTCTCTTATTTTTTCACACTTGATTTTTATATATGATACTCAGGGAACCATTTCAATACCTTATGCAAGCTGCCAGACCGATCGTATGGGCCAAACATCCCGCCAGACACACATTAAGTGTGAGTATGACAGTATGAGCGAAATGTCATGATTCGCCCATTTTAAGCGCGATAGTGATTATCTATGCGCGTCGAACTTCCTTCTATATTTACTGTCTAGCCAAGCATGCTCTATGTATGAGTATACGTACTTTCGATATTATTATTTTTATCTACTCCTATTGAATAATATATTCATTATTCAACTGCATTTTAGCAATTAATAGTATCTATTACCAAACAGCGTGAGTAATAATAACTCACTGCTATAACTCACTATATAGTCTAGTAAGATCCCAAGTAAGATCGACCCTCACTGATCTGCTAATGTCACATGAATAATTCTGACGTTTTCAAATAAAATTAATACTACCTAATTATTGTGAATTTGTACTTGTATCTTAGTATTTATTGTTATAGTCGTAGATAAAGTATAGTATTCAACTTGCGGTAATGGTCATAACTCACTTGATGAATTACAGCACTCGCTTGCAGCTCGTGCTGCAAACTTCATCTGCGTGAGTTATGACCTACATTACAGCTCGTTGAATAATATACTATAATTTCAAATGGGCGAATCATGACATTTCGCTCATACTGTCATATTCACACTTAATGTGTGTCTGGCGGAATGTTTGGTCCATACGATCGGTTGCAGCTTGCATAAGGTATTGAAATGGTTCCCTGAGTATCATATATAAAAATCAAATGTGAGAAAATAAGGTAAGTAGGTCCCGTTTTTTTCCATCTCTAGCACCTGATACCTGGAAATTGGCCGTCGGCACAAGATAGCGAGTATCCATACATTGAAAGTACATACGAGCACTACTTCATTCCGCAAATTTGATTACTGAGAAAATAAGGGACGTCTGGCGGCTCTGGGATCTTGGACTACAACATAGAATAGTGACGCCAAAGTGTTGACGAATGGAAGTTTTTCGCCATTTCTGACAAGTATCTTAACATAAAATTCACTGAAAACGAATGAATATTTTGCTCTGTGCGCCATAACATAAATTTTCGATGTGTTCTCATAAATCTGCAGGGATTTTTGCGGCAATAACAATGCACATGCTGCGTTTTCTGCTTCCTTATATTTGGTGGAGTGGACGGTCTTTCTGTAGGTACTCGATACATCATAAAAATTTATTTCTAAAGCAAAGCTACCTGTGAATTTTTCATCTGTGCGTAAAAGTTTATTAGCTCTCATGACAGCAATGCATGAAAAAAACCCATAAGAATAGTATTGCAATTTACGCACCGGTATTAAAACTTGACGCATTTTTATCGATGTGTAAAGTTGCATTTAAGAAATAGGACTAAAATAAAATCGGCCAAGTGCGAGTTGGACTCGCGCATGAAGGGTTCCGTACCATTGACTATGCCCCCCTTGAATATTTATTTTATTTTTATTTTAATATTTATAATTAAAGTCAATATACAATTAAGTATTTTGAGAATATTTCAAGTGACCACCTGTTATCTTTTATTGATATCGAGCAAAAATGGGCAAAAATTGGCGTTTTTTGTATGAGAGCCCCCTTAAATATTTATTTTATTTTAATTTTATTATTTATTATCAAAGTAAAAATACAACTGAGTATTTTGTGAACATTTCCAGTACTTACCTGTTACCTTTTATTGATATCGAGCAAAAAAGGGCAAAAAAATCGTATTTTGTATGGGAGCCCCCTTAAATTTTTGTTTAGTATTTGTTGTTATGGAGGCAACAGAAATAAATAATTTGTGAAAATTTCAACTGTCTAGCTATATTTCTTGAGATATAGCCTGGTGACAGACAGACGGACGGACGGACAGGCAGCGAAGTCTTAGTAACAGTGTTCCGTTTTTACCCTTTGGGTACCGAACCCTAAAAAAGATATTTTAGGCGCAGTGGCCTATCTGTATATGTAAGAGCTGCGTCGCTTGTCATACTGTTTTTATTAATTTCATTTTGCTCTAAAGTTGCGAAACGAATTGAACCAATAGTAAAACCTGCCCTGAAACCAAATATCAATTTTTTCTTTATAAATTGCCTTGGCTGAACCGAAAACTCTAGAGAAATCAGTAAAAACGATTTCAATTCAAAAATGATTCTCCAAAGTATTGACATCATTACCATTTCAGAATTGAAATAGAATCATAAAGAATAAAATACATAATAAACACATTGGAACAGGAGGAAGTGGATAATTTGTTTTTCTGTCCCCAACTCGGCGGCGCAGAAAGTTTCAATTCTCTTCGAATAAATTTTTTTTTAAAACTCGTGAGCAGCACAGCTCCATCACTAAAGTCTCATTTTAAGCGCGATTTTATTAAAAAGTTGACGTTTCGCCTCGACTGTCGTGGCGAAACGTCCACTTTTTAATAAAATCGAGTTTTTTGAGATTCACCAAGCCTGTTATTGCTAATATATATCAAAAAGTTATATATATATATATATATATATATATATATATATATATATATATATATATATTTAGACATGGGAAGGATTGTATTACACTTCAAAAAGTTTTGACAATTAGACGGAATATTGTCTGAGGCTCTGTAGAGATTTTCTTCTAGTGACCAACTACACGTCGCAGCGACTAGCAGCATCCACCACAGGGGGGGCTTCCACAACATGGGCTGCAGCATGGAGCACAGCAGGGCGCACAACAAGGTGCACAGCAATATGGTACGTAGACGCAAGGTGCGCAACAAGGTACGCAGCAGGGGCCGCAACAAGGACTGCAGCAGGCAGGAGGGCAGCAAGAACCGGAACCCATTTTAATGTTATTTGTTTAATTGAGTATATTTGTAAATATTCACTTTGAATTTTGATCGAATTTTGAAGAAAAACGCGGAGAGAAATGTATGCGTCTTTCTGCTGCCAGATATTTCAAAACCTATATATATATATATATATATATATATATATATATATGTTAAAGTCGGGTGAGATGGCTCATTCATCTTATTTCGTCTATGTGCTAGTAGATGGAATGCCGGTTACCTCTGGCTAATCTTGTTTATATGTTCAGTGTATGTTGGTAAAATATCGTTTTTTATTTGAATTGTTGTTGCCTGTGAACTATTTCTAACTTTTTGATAATTATTAGCATTAACAGGCTTGGTGAATCTCAAAAAACTCGATTTTATTAAAAAGTTGGCGTTTCGCCACGACTGTTGTGGCGAAACGTCAACTTTTTAATAAAATCGAGTTTTTTGAGATTCACCAAGCATGTTACTGCTAATAATTATCAAAAAGATATATATATATATATATATATATATATATATATATATATATATATATATATATATATATATATATATATATAGGGTAAAGTCGGGTGAGATGGCTCATTCAATTTATTTCGTCTATGTGCTAGTAGATGGAATGCCGGTTACCTCTGGCTAATCTTGTTTATATGTTCAATGTATCAGGTAAAATATCGTAGCCAGTTACGGCCTTAAAATTGAAAACATTATTGATACTATGTTTGATAAAAGCTTAAAAAATTTCATCCTCTAGTTGTAGACGTTGTACATTCCGTCTGCTTGATCCTAGACATACTTAATTTGCACTAGTAACTTAGTACAACATTGTTCCTCATAGCTTACCTTGAAATAGCGCCTTACATGCGAACTCAATAAATTAGGAGCGAAGTGTTATCTTCGTGTTGGTGGGTGATACGGCTCGAGTCATCTGACCCGCACTGTCGGGTGAGATGGTGCGCTCGAACTTATCCACCCAGTTTCATTTATTACATGTATTTCGGAAGTAATCACTGCGTGATGGTACTTTTTAATTTTCAGATTAGTGACAGTTGAAAATGATGTACCCAGCCAAGAGGGACAGAATTGTTTCCCTTCAGACTTGCTATTCCAGATTATCTCTTTCTCAATATTCACGAATCAGCAGGCAAGAATGCATCCAACATTACGGACAATGGATACTGTCGAAGATACAGGAAATATACCTAGCAAAATGTTACGATTCCATATGTCTCATTCCCTCTACTTTCAAAATTGAGTGCATAGAGATTAGTAGTTTTTGAGTTGAATACTTATTTTATGTTTATTATATTTTGAATATATATTTATTTTTCGTTCTCCACCATAATGAATCATTTCCAGTGATGAAATTTTATTCGAAAATCGTGGCCTAGGAGGTCTAAAACAGATAATAGTTATTAACGTAACAAGGCCGATATGTAGCAAATAACGGATGAGGTTGGATATTGTTAGTTATAACTAACCGAATCCGTTATTTGCGTATCGGCCGTGTGTCGTTAAAGACTTTTCGTAATCCCGTTGGAAGATAACATTTTGATTCCGAAGAAAAAACAAACCCCGTACCTCGTAATTCTGAAAAAAAATCCCAACGTCGTGCACTCTGTTGTCATGGAACTGTTTGGCAATTTATTAAACAACGTCAGTTTTTTGTGTTCGCAAGTTCGCTGTAACGACGATTATGGATGAAATTGAGGAACAAAATGAAATTCCTTTTGAAATATTGGAAGAATCATGTGCAGCGAGTGTTGATTTACTGCCGGCAATAACTCAACAGCGGTATAAAAAAGAATATGAAAATTTTGAAAATTGGCGTAATAGCAAGAATGTAAAAGTGGTTAATGAGGATGTTTTATTAGCCTATGCGAAAGGAAAATCGAAGGTTTATTCTCCCAACTCGCTGTGGACGAAGATTTCAATGTTGAAACTTGCTTTGAGAGTTTATGACAACATTGACATTTCAAGGTTAGTTATTTTAAATCTTGCACCATATTACAGTATTACCAATAGAAATGTATTTTCAGATTTGGAAAATTATTTTTATTCTTGAGACGAAAGTCTGATGGATACAACCCAAAGAAATCAAAAATTTTGTCTGAAGAAGAAGTAATTAAGTTTTTGATGGAGGCAAATGATCATACATGGTTGCTTGAAAAGGTCGTATTAATGTGTGGAATTTTTGGTGCCTGTAGACGTGAAGAACTTGTGAAGCTGACTGTGGATGATTTTGAAAGCACCAGTACCAAAGTTTTGGTTACATTGAGGATGACTAAAAACAAAAAGAATAGGGTATGTCATTCCCAAAGAAGGACTTCCTTTTGAGGCCTATGGTTCATACCAAAAATACGAAGATTTGCGACCTTCGAATCTGGTTGGGACTCCCCTGCGGTGGCGGAGTCGTATATTGAAAATTCAGTTTCGAAGAGAATGAAGATAACGAGACAACTTTTTCATAATAATGAGGCTTCACCGACAAGAAGTTCAAAAACTGTTGCTATGGATGGTAAATCTCTAATCAATAATATAGACATTTCAAATTATAGCAATTGTCAAATTACTTTTCAAATAAATAAATAGTTAGTTTTATTATAATTGTGATTGTAACCAGAATGATGTTTTAAAATAAATATTTGAACACGTGATTTCTTAACGGCCGCCGGCCGTTAACAATGACTTTTCAATTGTCATCTGAATACCGTTGAATCAAAATAACAGTATGGGATTACGAAAAAATCTTTTCCCGCACCTGACTGCTTTCCTTCGATAGACAGCAATAGTAAGTATTTTATGGGAAATACGTTTAAAAATTGTGTATCCACAGTAAAATCACTACTGGTCAGATTAATGTCATAAAATTTCATTCTAAATAATGAATGTTCCATGAAGAAGAAAAATGAATTCAATACTAATCACAGCAAATATCCTTGACGTGAATATTTTCAAAATGTGCTCGTAGTGTGATCCCACAGCAAACGGTATAGATGTCCGTCGCAAATTAATATCTGGCTAATGGATGTGTATCCCTTACTTCGAACATGTAAAATATCGAGCAGAAGAACTATAAAGTTTGTTGGCGTTTCATCATTCGTTCAAACGATGTGGAAAAAGCAACTGCAAGTTTGTGGCGCCTGCTGTGCTAGTTGGGTGCGGCAGTCTGGCGTCGACTGCTGGTGCAGGAGGTAGACCAAACGTTCGTGAGCTCGAACGAAATCAACTTTGTCAGAGGTTGATACTACGATTCAGTAATTCGGAAAACTGTTCCTTTATTCGGTCAGTCTAAAAGCTAACAGCAGTTTTGTTGTTTAGTTGTCCAGGGGATGGAGGAGTGAAGGAGAATGCATGTTGCCAGTCGCTAATGTGGTGCAATCAGACAGGAGGGGATTGGGAAGGTTGAGAAAATCGGCCATTACGCAATAACGGTCGGCTTTAAAAAGCTAGAGAATTGGTCACAAATTGATCAGATTTTAGTCCTCTATAGTTCAACTCATTCAGAATTTTGTGAAAAAACTTTATTTTTCCGAGGAAACACAGTAAAAGTTACTCACGTGGTTTGGACGATTTTTCGGAAAATATTAAAAATAAAGTGCAGAAAGTTAAAATCCAAACGATTTGAACTACCTACGATTAATTCTTGCCGAGTTGCAGCTTAAAATGACTTGAATTAAGGATTTCGAGTGCTTTTAGAGCGATATGCTAGCAATTCCCAAGTTTTTTTCAAAAACAATTCAATAAAAAGAGTCACAGAGGACTTAAATCTCTGAACAATGTAAAAACAATTCTTGCTTCTTACTACTCACCGTTGCCAAGTTACGGTCGACTCCGCCTCCCGCCTAATTCCACATTCCTGAATGGGAACATTAATTTTACCACACTCCTACAGCCCGTGGACAACAATCATGCTATTGCGTTCCTATTAACGTGTGAGACTTAGACCAACTTCATTGATATCCTGTTGAATAGTACCTACACGACGAAATTTGAATTTCTTCAAGTCCGATTATTAAAGGCGAACAAATAAGTTATTTGCTCATGAATGAGATTGAATAATATATACCTTCGCAAAATACAAACGTGGAATAGAAAACATGAAGAATATATCTCTAATCAGTAGAACCATTTGGTAAAAAAACCGAACAATTTCAATAATTTCAAACTTGTGGGGAGATTCAGAACTTTATAAGTAAAGAAAATCAACAAGATATTCATCGAATGAATAGGAGATAATCATTTACCCATGCCAAGTTCATTTGCCACTTGATTTATATCTGGAAGTAGATTACGGATGTTTTGGGGGAAAAATCCCCAAATTTAGGGGTATGAAATTTTGTCGGAAATTTTTCTAGTGGCTTGATGCACTATTTGTTAATCTTTCATCATTGAATTACCTAGGAATTCGTTATAAAACATCAAAAACTTATCGTTTTAATTTTTTATATAAATCAAATTTCAAGGCGGCTCTGGTTGTATGTATTCCAGGACAAGAATTCTATATTCACAATCCAACAGTGAATTATATAATTCATCAAGTCAGCCTGACTCAAAATCTTCCCCCGGGAATCTGCAGTTTCGATCTGAGCGGTGAATTGTAGATTTCAAATATCCTTGGTGGAGGCGCTCTCTGGGTTGTTATCCAGATAGTGGCTAGGGCATGATTTGTTTTGGGGAACAATTAGAAATTAGTTAATTCACTCTGGATCAAATAATCTGCACTGATGACATCTAATAAGATCGAAACAGCTGTATGCAAATTTTAAGTTGGGGTGACTTGACTAATTCGTTAATTCACTGTTGGATTGTGAATGTAGAATTCTCGGCGAGAAATACATATAACCTTGACTAATTCTTTAATTCACTGTTGGATTGTGAATGTAGAATTCTCGGCGAGAAATACATATAACCAGCTCAGTTGGAAAGTCTTTGGATAATTTTCTAAATTATTGAAGAATATTTTTGTTCACTTTATGTAGTATATAAAATTGACTATGGTCAACTTGTATATTTTTCATGATTAGAATCAAATTCCTGTTAGATGTGAGATTCGAAAACAACGCCAATAGATAGATATATTAGGGCAATTTTCGTACAAAACTGTTTGAATAGCTCATCTTAAAAGAATAAATTTAATTAATTGAAGCATACCAATTTTCAAAGGATTAAATAAGAACGAACAGCTTCAACCCTACTATATACAACATGAAGCGGTTGGAATTGAAGATAGAGGGCCGAATAACTGGAACGACAATAAAAATACGCTCTTGAATCATACTGCGAGATTTAGTGTAACATTAATAAGAGCTTCAGATACTTGGAGTGTAAAAAGGCATTTACACTCGTTTACTTGTTTATTTTAAGGAAGCAACAATAACAGAAAACAAATTCGAATAACACGCTTAGGCCCCTACACACGGCCGTCGATGTCTTAATACATCAACGTGCATCCAAGAACGTGCAACCAATAACGTTAATGTGGATGCAAAAAACGCACGTTTTTCAATGCACAACCCGGATGAATGCCGCGTTGATGTTTCCAGGAATCGCTTGAATTTATGGATGCGCATTCCAACAAATTCATTCAAGTCTCTACGTGTGGATGCAAATTACCGTGGAGTGTGCATTTTTAAAGCAGTAGCGGCGGTTAAGTTTATGAAATAATTTTTTACTGCAGTAGGTAGGTATTTAAAATAATAAGTTAAATATTTCACGAATTTGTATAATTCTCACTAAAAAATGTTAGCAGATAGTTTCATTATTATAAAATGATAAAGTTTTTATCTCGTAGAGAAGTGGTACGGTGAAGCTTTCGAAGATATTAAAGTAGTGAATTTTAAATTTTGGTAATTTCTTCCTGGAATTTCTGCAGTTATTGCCGATCTCATCATTGTATCTTGACGTTTTATCAATGGAGTAAGCATGTTTAAGAGTTACGAATAGGTTTCTCCGTCCATCCTTACGTGATTACGAAAGTCCTCTAGTTCTAACCTCCATTTTTGTAATAGGTCAATGTGTAAAAACGTTTGCCGTTTTAGAATCCAACCTTTACTCCAGATTCGGAGACGACTTTTATTTTCCTTTTTCTTTTTTAAGTGCATAAGTACACGCCACTGTAACTAGAACTAAACATTCTTCTTTCTCAGACATCTGAACGAAACTATGGTTTTGTACGTACGTGTTACGCAATCAGGTTGCAAGTTATTGGTTGCATCGACGTCCGTGTGTGGCCCGCCTTTGAGAGAACTAAGTACTCATTGAGTAATTTTTTGAAGTTGAAGAAAGGTAGTTTCCTTCAATTAATTGAATTCAAATCAACTTCGATAATACAACTGAATTGATCGATTTGTATCAGTCATCTTTTCAATGCATTCAAAAGAAGTCATATTTCAGTAGGTATATAAATAATTTATTTACTCATATAACACAGGTCGAAATCCGTCAAAAACAGTTGAAAATATGAATGCCTATTACAAACCTGCACTCATTAACCTAACTTGGTTAGGCTTGTTTATTCTAAGGAAGCAACAATAACAGAAATTGAGGCATCGGTAAACCGAGGATTGTGGGTTCGAGTTCCATCTTGCTCTTGGGTGTTGAGTATGTCCGATGAAATTTAGAGGTTATAAAAATGTTTAACTGTTGGGTAGTGACTCAGTTTCAAGCCCATTGGCCTTTCAGAACCGGCGTAAAACTGTAGGTCCCTAGAGATAAAAAAAAATAACAGAAAACAAATCGAATAAAACGATTCTATCACGCGGTCAATATTGTTTACTTCGTTAGAATATGTTTTTTTTTCATTCATTTATTCGTCATGCAGAGAAATAAGTAGTAATTGAGTAATTTTTTGAAGTTAAAGAAAGGTACTTTCCTTCAATTATTCAATTAATTGAATTTAATTCAACTTCGATAAGACAACTGAATTGATCGATTTGTATCAGCTCAACTTGCATTTAAAATTTGTCATATTTCAGTACATACATATATAATTATTTCCAATTCAAGTTGCCAATTGAATCAAATATGATGTAACTGTTTTGCACGAAAAAAAAAGTATATTATTCAACGAGCGGTAATGTAGGTCATAACTCACGCAGATGAAGTTTGCAGCACGAGCTGCAAGCGAGTGCTGTAATTCACTCAAGTGAGTTATGATCATTACCGCAAGTTGAATACTATACTTTATCTACGACTATAACAATGAATACTAAGATACAAATACAAATTCACAATAATTAGGTAGTATTAACTTAATTTGAAAACGTCATAATTATTCAAGTGACATTAGCAGATGAGTGACGGTCGATCTTACTTGGGATCTTAGTAGACTATATAGTGAGTTATAGCAGTGAGTTATTATTACTCACGCTGTTTGGTAATAGATACTATTAATTGCTAGAACGCAGTTGAATAATGAATATATTATTCAATAGGATAAACGACTTTTTTAATTGAATATAAAATGAGACAAAATGTTATTTCTCGGCCTTTGATCGATTCGAAACGTTCCTGCAATAAATGGAACGGTCTTGTATTTCAAAAGGTATTCGCTTATTCAAAATAGCAAGGATATCAAAGTTGCCTTCATAATGTAAACGCCTTTGTTCCCTGCGCCATTCAATTGAGTCTTGCAATTTTATGTCAGTAAGAGTGCTACTTCAAATGAGTGTTCGCTACAACAGAGTCGAGCTCAAGTGGCCGGAAAAGTAATGTTTTCTTGGATTTCAAACAACTGGAATAGGTTGTGAAAAGCGAAGAAATGACTGGGAAATTAATATGCGTCAAACGATTTCATTTTGAACTCCAATTCAAATAGGAATTCGCTCTATTTATAATTTACTTGATTGGTAAGAAAAATAGTCGAGTCAAATATATGTATGTATATATACAGGGCTATTCAAATTCGAGTCTATGCATATGGATTTCGATAACGGTAAGAGATAGACGGATGGTTAAATGGGAACAAAGAAGCATATTTCAGAGGTAAATTATATGGATTAAAAAATCTGATCTAGCTAAAAATCTGATCTAGCTTCTTAAGTTCTGGATTTATACAAGAAAAATCGAAAACGTCGAAATTCTTCTTTTGTCTATATTTTTTTACTTTAGGAATTTTTTTAAAACAGATTGTCACTTTGCCACTGCAACTTTTTGTAGGCTATACAAATATCTGAATTAAAATTATATACAGGGTATCGTACCACTCTCAACTTTTAATTTTTAAATACGGACCTGTATTTTTGAATGCCACGAGGCATGTTTCATATTGTCGTAGTATTTCCATCTGAATTACAGAGTGTTTTCGAAATATTGAACATTCAGTATAATTTCAACTTTTTTTTTCAAATTCCAGTTGTAATTGAAAAAAATATAATTTTCTTCACATTTTGCCAGTTTTCCATACCAAATTTTTTGGCATTTCAAATATCTGAATGACATGTATATACAGGATATCGTACACATTGGGAAACCCTCAACTTCTCATCTTCAAATACGGGCCTGTATTTTTATTGCATTGCTTCAGATGCTAAGAGTCATGTTGGCGTTTTATTTTTATCGAAATCAAGAAGTGTTTTGGAAATATTGAAGTAATACTAGGCATTCTATACCTTACTCTATGATATATTTTTTCAAATTACAGTTGAAATTAAAAACAATGTTGAATGGTAGTTGTTCAATACTTCCAAAATACTCTGTAATTCAGATGAAAATACTGCTACAATATGAAACATGACTCTTGTCATTCAAAAAAATGCAATTAAAAATACAGGTTCGTATTTGAAAATTAAAAGTTGAGGGTGGCCCAATTTATACGCTATCCTGTATATAATTTTTATTCAGATATTGTGACAATTTGTTTTTAAAAAAATCCTAAAATAAAAAGATATAGGCAAAAGAAGAATTTCGACATTTTCGATTTTTCCTGTATAACGCCAGAACTAAAGAAGCTAGATCAGATTTTTTTATCCATATAATTGACCTCTGAAATATGCAATTTTGCCCCCATTTACCCAACCCTGTATCTCTTACAATTATCGAAATCCAATTTGAATTGCCATGTATATATACATGTTATATATATATATATATATATATATATATATATATATATATATATATCCCTCTTATATAACCCTCTTTCGAGAGTCACTCCTTTAAACTTCGGAAGCTTAAAAATGTTTGAGCATGCCGAGTTGACTCAAAAAACTTTGAGCATTAAAAGGCATTTCACTCTGTTGAAACTTTTACGGATGAATTTTAAATTTGATCTTTTCAAATTTAATAGAAGAAAGTAGAAGAAGGGAGTTACTTTATACCTTCTCTCTCTCTCTCTCTCTCTCTCTCTATATATATATATATATATATATATATATATATATATATATATATATATATATATATATATATAAATGAGTAATAGACCAATTTCTAGGGAATTTGATATGTCACAAAGATTCATTATCGCTTTTGATTGATTGAAATGTCGAAGTTGGCATTGCTGCAATCATAGATAGCTTAATGCAGCTAATATATATAATATAATAAGCATTTTAACTTGGAAGGCAGGGAATATAATATGAAAAATGTTGAGAATTTTTCAAGGATTTCGAAAATTGAAAAATATATAGAGCGATCCATTTGAAATAACGTTCATTATTTTCACAGAAAAACGAAAGATCTGACAACAATGTGAATGCCACTGTAGGCAGACACTCATAATCCAAAATTTATAATGATCGTGCGACTCGTTTCTGTAATAATTGAGGTGTTCCATACATAAAACTCACTCTGTATATATGAATATATATATATATATATATATATATATATATATATATATATATATATATATATATATATATATATATATATATATATATATATATATATATATATATATATTATATATATATATATATAAATTATATATATATATATATATATATATATATATATATATATATATATAAATAAATTTTTCATTCGGAGATGTTTGTCGCCAAATTTTTCAAAAAATAATTTTTATTTTGGAAATGGCTCAAGGTAGGTATGTCATATGGTCTATAAAGTTTCAAAATTTTCCACAGAATACAAAAATATTAAAATATAAATGGTGTGCCATTTGAAAAAACATAGTGAACATAACTTACTCGTAGATCTGGCAACGTTGCATTGATGATAATATTTTCCAAGCGTAGATCATAACCTCTTATACGTGTAGCCCGAATTTCAAGTCGTTAACTTAGTTCGTTCTCTAGATACATCTAATAGGCCATCGAATTTAGGGAAACCGGTATATATATATATATATATATATATATATATATATATATATATATATATATATATAAATCTTTCATAAATTATGAAACTAATAACACCATGTACCATGTAGTGCGGATCAATAATAATTCTAATAACGGAAAGCAACATTCCTTTTCCCTTCAACATAATATCGTTTATCCGACAGAATCTTCCGCATTCAACGATGGAAGCGCACGGAAACGAAATATTATTTTATTATTTTCCGCGCATCTGTGCTCACTGAAATATTCGCCAGGTTTGCGGCGCTTGATTTGTGTTTTCAATTTCGGATTCAATGAAAGAAGTTACCATATATCTGAAGTTTACTTCAACTAAAAAGTTGGCTGATTTATTCGTCCACTTTGCATGCTGCCTTGTTTCTGTCTCTGCCGGCTCTCCGAGCCATTTGGAGGAATAACATTGTAATTTGTAATACCTCAGATTGACGGACGGGGAAATGATATTATTCCTAAGGAGAAAGAACACTTTACTCGGGGCACTTTGACAAATGAGGACAATTTCGTGCTTGTTCCTTCCGATACACTCCCTTGTTTCCGCCGTTATATAAAGTCCTAATGATTTGCATTTTTTTTCAAGCGGTAAGCGGCATACTTTCAATGGAACTGAGCAGTTGCTAATGGCTCATGAATGACAAGATAACGAAAGTATTTATATTAGGGAGGGATATGAATTTTCTCTATGTTAAAATCTGCAGCTAGAAGCAAACTAAGCTACCCTTCAAACAAAAGACGAGGGGTGTTGTGGGACACCCTGTTGGAACGGAGTTCCTTTCACTAAATATTACGTATTATAAAGCAGTCAAAATGGAATGAACTAACAACGTTTGGGAGTAACTAAATGAAAAAAAGAATAAACGAAAAAACGGTAAATAAAATTGTAATAAATAATTTTTTTAAAAGTTATGAAAATAAACCTTTTATTATTAACTTAATCCAGCGTTTTTCAACCCTTCAGGATTCCTCCGAAGTTCCTTGGGTCTCCTCGGATTTCTTCTGAACTCCTGTAACTATTTTCAAGAGATAAATCAACACAAACGAATATATTTAAATTCACTAATAACTTTCAGAAATTATCGGAGAAGATAGGCTGTACACAGTATTATTTATGGATCTTTTTGAGATATTTTTTACTCTATCATATAGTTCGAGTCAAGATAATTTAGTTGAAAAATCTAAAAGTATATGGAATTCTATGTAATATCTTGAAATTACCTGTAGGTACCTTATTTTTTTTGATGTTCCTTCTCACGTTATCGATTAAAATAAATTATCGTACGATTTTTAAAAACTCTGTTTAATTCAAATATTTTGAGTTCTTTCAATTATTGGGAGAGAACGTCCTCAAAAGTTTTCAAGTATTCTGTTTAAGTTGACGTATAAATGATTATACGTATTGTATTGTATTGCAGGGTAGCATATGTAGAATGCTATCTTTCAATAATAAGGCAAAGTGTTGAATCATATATTAAATTATGCTAATTTTCCAATAGCGAAACATGAACTATAGATGAAATGCCAGTATGCATTCCAAGAAATTCGGGACCGATTTATACCAAATAGTAGTAGTAGGTAACGAAAACATATAATAACGAACAAAGAATATTTATTCTAGAAAAATCTCAACAGAACACAGCAGGTAAAAAAGTATGAGAAACAAAAAATAAGAACATTCGAATAATAAAAAGTAAAACAATATAACAAAAAAAAAAGAATTTCATGTTAAAACCTTCTCGAAAATTTGTACAAACTGACTATCTTAACTCGGTCTGATCTTGACAGTTTTAACGGTTGACATCCAAGAATTTGAATTGGACCATAAAAAACTTGATCTTCTTCAACTTCTTGGATATCGTCCTGTTTAGGCCAAACAAAATCTTCCAACTCTTCTTTCAGGAATTTAATTTTAATCTTCCTTTTATTTTCTTCATCTTATCTTTTCTCACTGATGATGACTTTGCCAATACACCACCATGTATCATACATAACAGCGTAATATATAATAAACGAGGTATACTCGAGGGTATACTATTTCTCTATAAGGTAAGAGCACCAGTTGTCGACACGTTCTGGCACAGATTCCAGGGAATTGAAGTTCATATCAAAACTACCATGCCTACCGGATGTTCATAGTTTAGGCTTCACATCGAATCAGAAATTGGGATGATTTTAAACCAAATAACAAAAAAATAGATTTTTTTGTAAATATCTGCAAATGTCCCTAAGCTCGACACGCTAAATTAAGGATGTTCCAGTTCTTGACACTGTAAATGCTCCAGTAGTCGACACATGTAAATAACATCAGTTTTGATCATGGGAAATTACATAACAAGAAAAATGTATGTTGTGAAAGCAGAATACAATAATAAAATAATCAACACATTTGTGAATTGAATATCTCAGAGGTAAAATGAAATAGAAAGATTTTAAGAACACAAATGTAACAAAAACTTTCTTTAGTAACTTTTATAGTTCATTAATTGCTAAGGCATTGAGAAATCGGTAGCTGGCCCTTTCCCCAAGTGTAGTCAGTTCTGGAGTCTCGACTTTACTGATTATCTGATCGAATGGAATATATGAAACAGCTACAAATTCCTTTCTTCGACTGTCAAAGTTTTTCAACCCATAACTAATATGTTTCCACGTGAAACAAATCCTTGAATAATACATAAATATATGAAAACAGACGCATTCCTTTTGCCACTCTTAAACTCTGATAATATAAAACTTCCTTGCTTCATCAAGTCTTCAAAGCTAGTATTTTCAGAATACACCTCTTCCCAGTCAGAATCTTCTGATTCTCGGTATGAAATCCTGTCTGAATCCTAAGAAGACGACTCTGGTGGCAATGGTTGTTTTGTCTTTATCAACTTAAGTTTCTTCTGTTGTGTGCTAACTCGTTCTTGGCATCTCTTGCTTTTTTCCTTTCTTCTTTACGCCTTTCTTCTTCTTGTTCCTTACATTGTTTTCTTTCATAGTACTCTATCACAGCAGGTAGAATTTCTATCTTTCGTTTTTTGGCTGTGAAGAATGTTCTGGCCACAGCAAAGCTAGTTCGAAAGGCGATAACAAAAAAGGCAAATGTTATTTGTTCTGATCAGTATTGAATGAATAAACCATTACAGTTACATTGGGCTCTTTTCACATAAATATTTTCTTTTCCTCGACAAAAGTGTCGACTATAGGAGATTACCACACCTGTACGATAACTAGATCCAATATTCGTCACCCCATGTCGACTATTGGAACGGAGTGTGATCCACACCAAAGAGCACACTCCGTTCCAATAGTCGACATGGGGTGACGAATATTGGATCTAGTTATCGTACAGTAAAGTTACGCATACATATCTGAATCAAATGAGCTGAACGTTCAAACCACACTGAGTTATTAGCTTATAAAAATGTTCCTTTTCTCGACACCCCTGTCTACTATAGGAACATAGCACTTTTCGTGTACCAGTACTCGACACATGCCAAAAAATATGTCCAAAAGTTAAATAACCACAATATACTCACCTGGGCTGCAGCTTCGAAGGTTTCTTAGTTAATAGAACACAATTAAAACATTTTAAGTCAAAAAATACCACTAAACAACACCACAACAAAATTAGCTTTTCTTAACCTACACCTTAACAAACACTGGTTATTGGCGGGAAAAGTCGAGGTTGCTGGAAAAACTTCAATTGTATTCTTGTATGTTAGTGAGTTTTCATGGCATAATTATGGCAATGTGCACTAAAAAGTCGGAGCTATCATTGGTTATTTCGGGAAGCCGATGTTTGCTATGCTTACGTAATTTTTTCCAATAATTACAATGGGTGTCGACTACAGGTACAGTGTCGACAACTGGTGCGTTAACCTTATATATAGTGTTTGGACTGTGAAGAGCGATGAAGAACGTTTGATGAAGAACGCGATGAAGAACGTTTCTAAAAAATATTTCGATAAGAATCGCATCTTTTGATAACAAAGTGATTATTCATAACTTTCAATATTGATATCTCTACTCTTCATATGCTTCATCAGGTCAACAATTCATTCTTAAGAGTATTAATGTATTTAAAAGATATTCATATAAAAGAAGAAATTTGCTGATTGGATCTATAAGAAGAAAACAGATTCAGAGAAAATCTAAAACATAACTTTTATCAAACAAAAACATTCCATCATAAATTGAGACCATTTCTTGCTCACTCGCAACATCATTGAATTATTGAAAATGGAAAACTGAATCAATTCTAATGTGTTAAACAATGAGAATCAGACAGTAGAGGTTACGTATACCTTAAAAACACTAAACAATTCACCTCGAAAGGTGTTTCTATACATTTCTCCGGGAAACTGTGAGAATTTTCAAGCAAATTATGAATTTCTGAAAGTGAATTTTATTTAAACGCTGTTTCCCAAACTTTCGATTATTCATTCAACAATGTAAACGTGAATGAAAGTGTTACATCCTTTCGTTGAGCGTTAGCAGAGAGGAAAAACGAAAGGAAAGCACTCACCGGCCCAAAGAAACATTTCCTATTTCTTCTGGAAATTAAGTAAATAACAAGTTAAATCAAAACACCTTGGAATATGAAATGCGGTATTTTTCTTGCGTTCCTAGTACGTTTTTCTTTCAAAATGCGAATTGATACAGATTTTTGTGAAAAAAAAATTTGGTTGATGGGGGAAGATTACACAGGTTTAATTCCGTCCATAATTACCAATTTGCTTTACCTATGACCTTTGCTCTGCACCTACATGAGCTTATCTGTTAAATAGAAATGTATATACCTACTCAATACGGTTGAAATCTCTCGAAAGGACCAACCCGGGAGAATTTTAAGAAGTCGGCTAGGGGTGTGGGGTGTAAGACAATGTCAATCAATTTTAAATTATATTTACTTCACTTTCGAACAGCATCAAATATTTGACTGTTTTTCACGACAAAATCATAACCATTAAAGATCGAAGTTGGTTAGAGCGATGGTTGCGTATAATTTTAGAGAAACCGGAAAAATTATTGCAACCCGGGAGGTTAACCATTATTACCGGAGTGTGCCTGGCAATCCGGGAGGGTTGGCAACCCTACTACTCAAATATGTTTCACATGGTACGAAATTACAAAGTTTGAAGAAAAGAATATACCGCGCAAGAAAAAAACTCGTGAACAGAAGAGCTCCAGCCCTAAGGTAGTATTTTTGGCGTGAAATGCATCGCGTCGAGAAGCGATTCTAACGGATTGAAATATACTTCGAAAAATAAAGCTTAAATAGCAAATCGAATTGAAAAGTAGAAAATAATTTATTTCATACAAAAAATTGCGAAGTACCTACATCGTGGTTGAGAAAAAAAGTTGACACCGAAGAAGGAACGTACTTCAACATCAACTCAATGCGTACTTCCTCAACAACAACTCAATCTACTTTCGAACTTTGAACACTCTAACTCAATCTGCAGAAGCTATGGAATTTGGCAAATTTTCAAAAACCACGAAAAATAAATATCTACGTAAAAATGGTGGCGGTTGAAAAACTTAACTAAATTTTGAGTTTCGTTCTGCCTCGGAAACCACATCAGATATAAATGTCACTATGTACCGGGAAGGATATTAATATAAAAATGAGAAATATGTATGTAAAAATGGCGGCAGTTGCAGAAATTTACCTAATTTTGATACTTTTGTTCTGCAACGAAATAAATCACGGGTACCAAATTTCAGCTCATTCGACTTGATGGGAGCCTTTGCAGATAAACCAGGTAAAATATTAATATAAATATTATATATATATATATATATATATATATATATATATATATATATATATATATATATATATATATATATATATATATATATATATATATATATTATATATATATTATATATATTATATATATTATATATATATATATATATATATATATATATATATATATATATATATATCTATATATATATATATATATATATATATATATAACAAGTAGAGCAGAATTATCGGTATAGCCCGCTTATATGGAAGCAGCCGTTGACACGTGTTTCGGACTCTTTGGTCCTCATCAGAACGGCGTAGCCAAGCATTGGATTGAAAACTTGGAGATGAAAATAGCACAACAAACGAAATCCCCTGCTACGGAAGACAATCACACATTTGTGGCTTATTGTTTGAACTCTCCGGTTTGGGAGATTTGGTCAAACTTTGCCACGGAGGCGATTAATGCCATCCGCGAGATCTCAGACCGAGTAAATAAACAACAACAAAGAAATTAATCGCGGGAAAATATTAAACAAGTAGAGCAGAATTATCGGTATAGCCCGCTTATATGGAAGCAGCCGTTGACACGTGTTTCGGACTCTTTGGTCCTCATCAGAACGGCGTAGCCAAGCATTGGATTGAAAACTTGGAGCGGGCTATACCGATAATTCTGCTCTACTTGTTTAAAATTTTCCCGCGATTAATTTCTTTGTTGTTGTTTATTTACTCGGTCTGAGATCTCGCGGATGGCATTAATCGCCTCCGTGGCAAAGTTTGACCAAATCTCCCAAACCGGAGAGTTCAAACAATAAGCCACAAATGTGTGATTGTCTTCCGTAGCAGGGGATTTCGTTTGTTGTGCTATTTTCATCTCCAAGTTTTCAATCCAATGCTTGGCTACGCCGTTCTGATGAGGACCAAAGAGTCCGAAACACGTGTCAACGGCTGCTTCCATATAAGCGGGCTATACCGATAATTCTGCTCTACTTGTTTAATATTTTCCCGCGATTAATTTCTTTGTTGTTGTTTATTTACTCGGTCTGAGATCTCGCGGATGGCATTAATCGCCTCCGTGGCAAAGTTTGACCAAATCTCCCAAACCGGAGAGTTCAAACAATAAGCCACAAATGTGTGATTGTCTTCCGTAGCAGGGGATTTCGTTTGTTGTGCTATTTTCATCTCCAAGTTTTCAATCCAATGCTTGGCTACGCCGTTCTGATGAGGACCAAAGAGTCAGAAACACGTGTCAACGGCTGCTTCCATATAAGCGGGCTATACCGATAATTCTGCTCTACTTGTTTAATATTTTCCCGCGATTAATTTCTTTGTTGTTGTTTATATATATATATATATATATATATATATATATATATATATATATATATATATATATATATATATATATATATATATATATATATAAATATATATACATATATTCTCAGAAATTATTTTTTTTCGAAAATCGTGGTCTAGGTCTAGGAAAACAGATAAAAAGCTACTTCTGCACCTAACTGCTTTTCTTGGATACACTGCAGTAGTGGGTATGTATGTATTTTATGGGAAAATATGACTAAAAAGAGCCAATGAAGGAGACGTGAAAGAGAATGAGTATTATAGCACAATTTGTGTTGAAAAATATGAAGATTCTACCACTGAAGAGTAGATAAAATGCAGCACATGCAATTTATGGGCCCACGAAAACTGTACGAGTGTTGAAAGTACTGCAATTATCGCACGTGGGGGGTAATCGCGGACACCATGGTTTTGGTTTTTATTAATATTTAATTTTATATTGAAAATTCATCTACGTTAATTATGAGAACTTAAGAATGATAACTTTGAGTAAATTTTTAGTAATAAATAACATTCGTAACTTTATCTGGATTTGTTTAACTTCAGTGAGTTCTCTCCAGTATTCGCAATAGCCTTACCCTATTTCACTGCATAAAATAGTTGCAGAATAGCGGGATCTGTTCACCAATGCGAAATTAATAATATAATTTATTTCTCAAAGGAAGAAGTTACAATTCGGCTGTCGTTTTTCCGAGAGTGGAGCTACAAAGTATATAATTTTATTTCGAAAGTGCTGCGATTTCAATGAAACAAACGTGAAAACAATGAACTGGGGATACGGAAGGTTGGAGATTTGAATATTAAAACTTGAAATGGACAATGTAAGTTGACAGGAAAATAACTCAATAAAAGTTGAATTTATTCTTGAAAGTTTTCCAGCTTTCCAAATTATGAACTTGTTTCGCAAAAAAATAGGTGAAGCATGAAAAATGGTTTTCCGTGGCAAGCCTTTTTCCTTGCTTTTGAATATAAAAACTAGGACTAGAATAGTTTTTGAAACAGATTTGTATGGCACAATTTTGGTATTAACGAACAATTGAATGAGGAAAGAGAATTGAATATTTTTAGATGTGACAACACAGGTAGTCCCAGATATTGACTCATGAGTAATTCGGGAGTCATCATCTAATGAATCAGTTGAAATAAATAAATTCTGTACCAAGTAATTCATATTCGATAACGATAAAAGCTCAACTAGCAGAAAGTAATTATCAAATTAAAACCAAAATAGATCAAGTATGTATATATATATATATATATATATATATATATATATATATATATATATATATATATATATATATATATATATATATATATATATATATATATATATATATATATATATATATATCTGCATTCCGAATCAACTCCCAAGTTTTTCTACCGAAAATTAAAGAGTAAAAATATTGACATTTTTTGCAGGATATTTGCGACAAAAAAGTTTCTAATAAAGAAAACCCATATGAAGATATGAAAACGGATTGGCAGTCATAGATATTTTGTTTTGTTCTAAGAGTAACATGTAACATAAAATGAGAACAACTAGAGAGCAGCACCACAGGTGACTAAGGTCGTATTCTGCTCTAATTTTTGTCCTTTTCGACATACAATTCTCGACCTCCTAGGCCATTTTGGAAGAGAAATGATCTGAAACCTCATATGTGCACTTTCATAACATCAACTCAATTCTTATTATATTCTTCCGGTGCCATATCCTTTCGGGCGTAGGCGACCTCTCTACAACTATTCGTGCTGTGCGTGATACAGTGATACACGAATAGAAGGGAGCTACAGTTTTACGACGGTTCCGAACGTCTTGATAGAGAGGCTTTACAAGGCAGAATACTTCTCGGTGGTTTGCCATTGCCTTCCGAGAGGTGGCTCCGCATTAATTCGTTGATTTGATCCAGCGACCTTCTGTTCAGTAGTCCAACGCACTGACCACTGAGCTACGCAGCCACAACTCAATCCACGTTATGAATTCAAAAAGTTTATCTCAATGAGCAGAAGCTATGGAATCGCCCAAAATCGCCTTTTCAGCCACGATCCCCTAGTATCAAGCGCAATTATCAAGGACCCCCTTGAAGGGGTTAAGCTCGGGGTTAAGGCATGATGCATAATCTGCTGACAACTTGGCATAATGTGGACTCTCTCAGTGATCGAAGGATTTGCAATTTAATTATTTTTCTGCATAAAACTATTTCCAACAAAGTAAATTTTCAAGGGTTGTTGCACAAACTTAAGTCCATTGTCCCTAGAGTTTCTTCCAGAAGTGAATTCACGTTCTACCTTCCAACAGCTTGAACCAATGTCTTGAGATTCTCTCCGTTGCACATAATCTGTGAGCAATATAATATTTTGGGGTGCAAGCTAAATATATTCAGATGTTCTATTTCGGACATTAGGGCATGTTTCTTGAGACCAAAATCTGCATAATTGGTATTTATTGTTGCATCATATAGCGTTGTATCTTTTGTTAACTTGTTTTATATAAGTGTATTTTTTAAAACTTTCAGTGACCTAGTTGTAATTCCTTTTTTTAATATTTTTTTTGGTTGTTTTTTTTTGTTTTTTTCCTGTTTTGTTATTAGGATTTATCCTGTAAAATAAATAAATAAATAAAACAAATAAGTAATGAAAAAAAAGGATAAATTTCGTACCATTCATTTTAATACCTACTGCATACAGCAAATAGCTATTTACTTAACAAGTGCGGAAAATGAATTTTTCCGCAAGTGTTAGGTACAATAGTTTTTCTAACTCGCACGCATTTCAATTCGTAAAGAGTCACATTGCCAAACAGAGCGGGAAAAACCCTGCTATTCCATTTCCGCACGGTGCGGAAAATTATTTCCGGAAAATTATTTCCACACGGTGCAGAAAAATAAATTTTCCACACTAAAATGTGTGTGGAAAATTCAATTTCCGCCCGCTCGTAGAAAAAATAATTTTTCATAAAAAATAAGTACTTTGTTCTCCTTATTATAAATGCGTTAGCAGTTAGCATACGATTCCTAATTTGAAGGTTGTTGTTGCTTTTTTGCAGCTAAATTAGTGATATTCGGGTAGAACTTTATACAATGTTGTATTCTCAATACGGAGTACACTTGTAATCTGTTTCTGTATTTTTTTTTAGTATATAAAAGAGCAGAAAATACCTTTTCCACAGAGGTATGCGGTTTAGAAAAACAGTAAATATTTCAGTTCTTCTTCTGATATTTCCTCATAGTCTTTTTTTACGTTGACCCAAAATCTGAATAAAGAGCTGAATAACCGGATATTTCTAATAATTGGGTGTCCTGTGCCATTTTCAAGCCTGCAATATCAGTAACATCTGTGTGAAAGGGTCTGATACCTTCGTAGCATATGCCATACTGAGGTATTTCTTCATCGTTCAAATTGGTACCTCTGTAAAATCCTTGAAGTCGAAGTTCTTTTTTACTTCATACAAATCAGAGTCAGTTTCTTTCAAACAGCATTCCGTTGTTACAATCACGCGAAAAACGCAATTTTGTTATACTTGTCTCCAACAATTCGTCGGGAGAAACAATTAACTAATGAAACGGTGCGTTAAGTAAGCGTAGCGATTGGTGGTATTCATCCATTATTGTTAAATAGTCAGTAAATTAGATTTCGAACCCCCAGGGGTCCATATACTCCCGGACCTCCAAGTCTCCGCGGACCCCTTGGATCACTTGGGTCGTCCCTAGAGACGAAAAACCTACTTCTGCGGGCAGTTTTCAGGAAAATGCTGTGCATTTTGTCAGGACACATTCCAGAGGCTTGGAACTTGGCTACACAGGTTCCTCGTTTGTTGTCATACAATCCAGATGGCTGTGAATTATGACCACCTAAAGTGAAGCCATCTTGGTTAAACAGACCGTTGAAAATTGGTATAATTCGTCCCATACATAAAACGATTTTGGAGAGAGTAAATGAGATTGTGGGCGAGAGAAGTATTACGAGGGGACAATCGCTCTGTCAGAAATGTCAAGAGGCATCAACTGCACCAAGGACTGCAACCTGTCAAGGATTGTATAACTTGAACTATACACTGAGAAAAAGAAAATATTTTCTGATTACTAAATGAATGGTTATGTCGATTTAGTTTCATTGAACAATTAACATGTCAGTGATAATACTTTTATGAATGCTCAATATCACGACAAATCTATTGAAAACCAAATCCAAATGATAATAGCTTCAATTATTATTGACTACTTCATCAGTTGAAATGTTCAATAACAGGTAATTATCAAATATCTTTCCTGTACTGGTATTACGTTCAGGGTGAATATAACTTATTTAATAGTTCTATTCACCACTACAAATGATAGCACGTATGAGATTACTTCCTGTCATGTCAAGATTTACCACTACAAAGAGTAGTAAAAAAGCCGAAAGATTCCGAAGTAACAAGCACACGACGCTCCGGCTTCCGATATGCTTCCGATGTGTCGCCATTTTTATCATTATTGTTTTTTGTATTGCTGTTCGTGAGTTGTGCACCCATTCTCATTTTTTTAATTTCGCACTACTGTTCAAAGTTGAAGTTCAATGACAACCAATAGATACCTAGAATGGAAAGCTTACTGATTCAATGGAATTTGCATATTTGAATACCAGTAATCAACGGTAAGTCATACTCTGTTTCATAGCGAATTTAGAATGGCACTAAAGGCTTCAGTACCTACTTAAAGGCAGAATTCATAATCGCATGTAGGTTTGTCTGACACAGTGGGTATCTCCTAATTTTTTGAAATTTGATTAACCTTATCAACTAAATAGATGTAAGTATATGACTTAAATTTTTCCATATTAAATTTATAACTAACTGCATATTATTGAAAAGCGATAATTTCCCTGCAAATGTCCCAAAAGTATTCCCATAATACCTAATATAGTCCCTGCTTATAATTTCCATAGAATATTATCATTAAGTAGTTTTTATTACCTATTAAGTTCTTATCTCCATTAGTTTGTGGAAAGAACTGTTTTTTTACCAGTTATTTCATACTTGTTTGTGTAGAATTGTGTGGAACCTCAGTCTTTTGTATTTTTCAGAAATGGTAGATGAACAACTTGAAGAAGAAAGCAACTGGCTAAAGTACAATTGTGAACCTTGAGGGAAGTTCTAAATCTTTGGGAGAGGACTTCAGAGTATCGAATGAATCAATTTCCAAACACCCTGTATATTGATTACTAAAGTTCAAATAAATAAGCCTGTAAACATTGTCTTACTTTTATTACATAATTAAAATTGGTTATGTTTCCGAAAAACATATAAGTACGTATGAAATACTCATTTAGTGAAGTTATAATGAACCTGCAAAAATCTTTAATATTATATCAGTGCAGATAAATAATAACCATAGATTTATGGATCAAAATAGAAATGTAGTGTACATTGTCATATAAATGCTAGGTAATACCCTTACTTGGTTATGTAGTATTCCATGGCACCGATAAATAAGAACAAATCGAAAAGTGGGAGTTAATTGTTTGTAGTGGTAAATAATAACCAAACAGGGAAAGTACTTGATGCTTTAAGCTTCAGTATTTATTATTGTTTGAATCATACTATTTTGTAGTGGTAATATTTAATAAATGTAGTGATTGGCGCCTATTTGATCACAACGCTTGGTATAATACAGTTATCTTTCGGTATTCACAACGGATTATTTTTTTCAGTGTAGCTTCATAAGTTACTTATGAATGATGAAACACAACCGGATTTTTTGTCAGTTAGAACTAGAGCACTTTGAGTTGTACAAAAAAACATCTAAGAAGAGAAAAAATTGTCGACAGAGAACCCTTTATTTTGTACCTACTTACAATATCTTCCGATTTGAAAATTCCTTTGCTCAAAAATTACCCATCTATACGCAAAGCCTCATTCATCATTTTGAAGTAATTATCAGATGTAAATTCATCACTAATGGAATTAAATGTGGATAATCTCTAAGAATTTCCCTGAACTGTTTAGCAACCGCTTCAGTATGCTTATAAAAACAACAATCACTTAATTGCTTTTCCGGATAGTAAGCTCCACTCACTAATCGGGATTACCTTCTCTTTCTTACAACTGTTCAATGTTCTTTTCACCTTTACTTCTTTCAATTTCTACTTGAAGCTCTCTAAAATCTCAATCAATTGGCCAATTTGGCGTTAATGAAAAAAGCTGTTCGAAAAACAACTTCGAGAATCGTCGAGTGGAAAAAAACGTTCCAATCAGTCCTTTGCATTGACTTCGCCTCCGAATCGGCCCTTTCGTACTTCAAAAGATATTGCGATAAATAAAATATGTGGAGGAAGCCATCGACCAAAAGATTGGTATGGAATTCGTTGTCGAGAGTTTTTTCTTCTCAGTAGAAAAGTGCCTTTTACGATATAATATCGGATCAATGATTAGTCGAAATGTCATATGATGAAATAAAATACGTATATATACAGGGTGATTCATTAATATGTGTAAATATTTCAACGGGAAAATTTTGAGCTCAAAATATGAAGATCTAACCCAATTTTCTTATACAAAATATTTCTCCTTACTGATATACAGGGTGTTTTATTCAGATTATTGAAAATTAATTTTTTAAATTACTTTAATGCTGCTTGATATTTCTTTATGATATTTGGCAGAAAGTTAAAGTAGTTTGGGACACATCAAATAATAGTAAAGAAGACATAAAAGTACATAAAAATCAAAAGAATTGTGCAGCCATATGTTCAACGTTAAATATCTCGAGAAATAGTGGCTCTAGCGTTACGAAAATAGAGTTCTTTATTTACAGAGAAAATATTGGAGAATCGAAAAATTATACTAAAATGACAATTCTGCCAGTGGCGTAGAATTTGGGAAACGAAAACTCTTTCCGTGCCCCTGCCGTACGCCACTGGTGATAGCGAGAAAGTCTTCTTTACTATTATTTGATGTGTCTCAAACTACCTCAACTTACTGCCAAATATCATAAAGAAATGTCAAGCAGCATTAAAGTAATGAACAAATTTATTTTTTAATAATCTAAATAAAACACCCTGTAAATCAGTAAGGAGAAATATTTTGTATAAGCAAATTGGGTTGGATCTTCATATTTTGAGCTCAAAATTTTCCCGTTAAAATATTTACACATATTAATGAATCACCCTGTATATATATATATATATATATATAGATATAGATATATATATATATATATATATATATATATATATATATATATATATATATATATATATATATATATATATTTATATATATAATTATATATATATATATACATATATATATATATATATATATATATATATATATATATATATATCCAAATGAATATTAATGGGGTAGTTCAGCCTTTTTTTATATGAAGGAATCTTTAGACAATGTCCGAGATTTCGTCAACGTTTATTGACTTCTGCAGGACAGCAACTACAAAATTAACATCAAATCAATCACGATAATGAAACTTACATTATAGGTGAGATTAAAAATAATTCAACATGAACATACACGTAGATTTGTTAGAATGAATTTTCTTAGACAACTAACTGAATGGTGTGATTTTTACAACAATATCTGAAATCAAACATAACAATTGTTCAGCCAAACACAGTGGCTACTTCAGACGAGTAATTCAAGTTGAGTAATTCAGTTTGAATTACTCATTTGAAGAAGCCACTGTGTTTGGCGAAACTATTGTTTTATTTAACAAAATATAGTAAACATCAAAAACCAAAGTTTTATTTACACTATAGCCATGGAGTATCAGCTCAATTAATTGGTTATATATATATATATATATATATATATATATATATATATATATATATATATATATATATATATATATATATATATTTATATATATAATAATAAAAATTTTCGACATTAGGTTAATTTAACAAATAAAAAACGAAGTACAATCAGATCAAAATTTCCGATCTGTTCTCCAAAATTAAGGATAAAACACCGTTTCCGTTTAACAGCAATGTGGTTTACAGGATCCCTTGTGCTGCCTGCTCTGGCGTATATATCGGCCAAACGAAACAGTGGTTGAAAAATAGAATGACTCAACACCGAAGTGATATTCGAATTAAAAAGTTATCTTGCGCGGCAGCGAAACATTGTGTGGATACAGGACACAAATTTCAGTTTGAGGATGTTAAAAATCTTAGAGCATGAAGAAAAATATAGATGCCGATTTATTTTTGGAAATGTGCCACATCAATTCCAGCCGTGAATTCTGTCAAATTTTAAGACCGACACTGACAATACCAGCAATATCTTAATTGTAATATTCTGAGACATTTTAAGAGGAGGTGATTAGTTTATAATTTCCACCTGTGCGTCGATCGATTTGTTTTTGTTTTTATTTGACTTCGTAGCCTTCGTTTTATACACAGTACCTACGTGTCATGTCTGTTCTCGATATTATATTTGTTTTAATTGTTTTTCCAATTTTTAGAGCTTGTGACTAGTTTCCACTTCTGTAAGTGTTATTCAATCAATGTTCTATTTTAGTAATATATATATTATGTTGTAGATCCTCTTGAGAAAGTCTTCCAAATAAGGGACGAAGTATTGAGGAAATAAATAAGAAAAAAGGAACCAACCATTAGTCATTGACCCCTCAACCCGATTAATTTTTATTTGTTGTTAAATATATATATATACATATACATATATATATATATATATATATATATAATAATACTTAATAATTTCGACCAAATCTGTTATAATATAGAAACGCTTTGTATTATCGGGAATGTGGTCTGTAGACTCAATAAACTCTTTGTCTTTTTTTCAACTCAATATTTCGCCATTTATTTTACAGCTTCATCAGGAGTACTGCAAAAAATTTTAAAAAAATTAAAAAACTTTAAAACCTTTTACATTTTCACTATCTCTTATATAACTCTACACAATTAAAATGACATATACAATTTTAAAGCACATAACAATTTGACACTTACAAGAATAGAGTTGGTCCCTTAGTTGTTAATATATCGGATGCATATATCTACCATCTCAACACAAATCTAAACCAACAATGAATTCCCTCTCAACTGAAGACAACAAGACGAACACATGGCAACAATGCTACATTGATAAACGATTAGATTTAATTCAAAATATTTATATAGATTTCACTCAGTTGGTCTGTGTCTGATTTAAAATTCACTGTATTCACATCTTGACTTATGTGTACCATTTCCAAAAACAACCTACTCTTATAATTATATTCTGTTTCTAGTATTTTGACATTGTCGAAATTAAAATGAATGTCCCATTTTTTTGATAGTGGTTAACTAATGCACACGAATTCTTTCCTATTTTACAGTCACTCTTATGTTGCGTCAGCCTTTGTTTCAACCACTGTTGCGTTTGTCCAATGTAACTACTGTCACATTCCATACATGGTATTCTATAGATGACATTATTTTTTTATATTGTAATGGTGTTTTTATCCTTCATTCCAGTAAATAGTTTCGAGCTGTTATGGGTTTATTATACTTTGCTATTTTTATTTCTGGAAAATTTTTAAAATATGTTCATAATTGACTGTGTCACTGTACCAGACATACGGCAATCTCTTGTATTTAAATATTATATTTTGCTTCTTCCGTGGGACCGTCATAGAAGTGAGTACTGTAAATAAGTTTATTTAATAGACCTCTAGGGTACCCATTATTAGCAAAGATGTCAATTAGTTTTTTTAAGTTGTTTTTTTTGAATTTTTCCTCAGAAATATGTATAACTCGATTTTTCATTGCTATAACAGTGTTGTACTTCTGATTATTTGGATGACTAGAATGAAAGTTTAAAAATCTACCAGAACAAGTTGGTTTCTGATACCAATCCAATTCAATTTCATTATTATTATATCTTATTACTCTGGTATCTAAAAATGGAATGCTTCTTTGGTTTTCTGTTTCCAGGGTAAACTGTAGGTGTTCATTGAACATATTAACATATGTTGCACTGAAGAAGGACCCTACAACTTCAATACAGAAAAAATACAATGATATAATCAGACACTTAAACAAAAAGAAAGAATTGAGTGAACAACAGACAAAGAAACTACTTGTTTATAATTCTACTTTTCCTAAGTTGTATTGTACACCTAAAATTCATAAACCGGACATACCACTGCGACCTATAGTAAGCTCAATCAATTCAGTAACATATAATATCTCAAAATTTTTAGCTGACATATTGAAGGATATCATTCTGTGACCTGACATGAACTATAACATCAAAGATACGTTTTGTTTTGTCAATACAATAAGAGGTATTATATTGCCCAATGGTTATAGATTGGTTTCACTCGATGCTAGTCTCCTCTTTTTACCAACATACCAGTTGAGCTGATAGTGGAGGTCGTTAAATAAAGTGGCATCTTATTGCAGTTAATACTACTCTGACCAAGGAAAGTTTTTTTGTTGCTTGTTAGGTTCGTATTTAGCAACACTTATTTTAGCTATAATGACAGTTTCTACAGGCAGATTTTTGGGACACAACCAATGGGATCACCTATAAGTCCCATATTAGCAACTATGTATTGGATCACTTGTTTGATGATATCATTCCAAGATTGCCATTTAAATTTTCCTTTCATATAGCAAGTTTGTAGATGATATAATCTGTAGTGTACCAGAAAATCAAATAGAAAAACCCTAAATGTATTCAACTCATTCAATGAACACCTACAGTTTACCCTGGAAACAGAAAACCAAAGAAGCATTCCATTTTAGATACCAGAGTAATAAGAAAATAATAATAATGAAAATTGAATTGATTGGTATCAGAAACCAACTTGTTCTGGTAGATTTTTAAACTTTCATTCTAGTCATCCAAATAATCAGAAGTACACAACCTGTTATAGCAATGAAAAATCGAGTTATACATATTTCTGAGGAAAATTCAAAAAAAACAACTTAAAAAAAACTAATTGACATCTTTGCTAATAATGGGTACCCTAGAGGTCTATTAAATAACTTATTTACAGTACTCACTCTTCTATGACGGGTCCACGGAAAGAAGCAAATATAATATTTAAAATACAAGAGATTGCCGTATCGTTGGTACAGTGACACAGTCAATTATGAACATATTTAAAAATTTTCCAGAAATAAAAATAGCAAAGTATATACCCATAACAGCTCGAAACTATTTTAACTGGAATGAAGGATAAAACACCATTACAATATAAAATAATGTCATCTATAGAATACCATGTATGGAATGTGACAGTAGTTACATTGGACAAACGCAACAGTGGGTTGAAACAAAGGCTGACGCCAACATAAAGTGACTGTAAAATAGGAAAGAATTCGTGTGCAATTTAGTTAACCACTATCAAAAAAATGGGACATCATTTTAATTTCGACAATGTCAAAATACTAGAAACAGAATATAATTATAAGAGTAGGTTGTTTTTGGAAATGGTACACATAAGTCAAGATGTGAATACAGTGAATTTTATATATGACACAGACCAACTGCGTGAAATCTATATAAATATTTTGAATTAAATCTAATCGTTTATCAATGTAGCATTGTTGCCATGTGTTCGTCTTGTTGTCTTCCAGTGAGAGGGAATTCATTGTTGGTTTAGATTTTGTGTTTGAGATGGTAGATATATGCATCCGATATATTACAACTAAGGACCACTCTATTCTTGTAAGTGTCAAATGTTATGTGCTTTAAAATTGTATATGTCATTTTAATTGTGTAGAGTTATATAAGAGATAGTGAAAATGTAAAGGTTTTAAAGTTTTTTAATTTTTTAAAATTTTTTGCAGTACTCCTGATGAAGCTGTAAAATAAATGGCGAAATATTGAGGTTGAAAAAAAGACAAAAGATTTATTGAGTCTACAGACCACATTCCCGATAATACAAAGCGTTTCTACATATATATATATATATATATATATATATATATATATGTATATATATATATATATATAGATATGTCAATAGTCTATCTAAGAAGATTGAAATAGGGGTTCCCCAGGGTAATGTCCTGGGACCACTATTGTTCTCAATTTATATTGGTGATATTTTCGAAGTGTGTGAGGACACGTATGCTTCTGCTGATGATACAATAGTACTTGGACTATCAAGTGTCTTGGGAACAAGATCAAAGTAGCATGAATGTAAAATTGGAAAAACTGAATGACTGGTTCATACAAAATGAACTAACTCTAAATATTACTTAAACAGAACATTCAACTTTTGGTTGTTATGTAAATAGTGTCCCTCATAGTAGGTACTGAAATTATAATAGATAACAATCAAATATGTGGAACTAATGTAACTTAAATATCTTGGAATTTTCATGGATTTTAACCTTAAATGGGACTGCTACATTCAATATGTAATTAAAAAAGTAAGATATTTTCTTTACTTAATTTATAATCTTAAACATTTGCCTGAAAAAATATTAGAAGTAATTTACTATGCGTGTGTAGGTATATAGCATAAGTAATTGTGGTTTGATTATTTGGGTGGGAGCTTATATGTCTGAATTGAAACAATTTATTAATCTCCAAAATAAATTTATAAAGTTATTAAAAAACGATAAAATTCTAACGATTGAAGTATTATATGCAACGAAATGTGTTATGTTTTATTATAATACTCTGAGTTCTACATATCGTAATTCAATAATGAAATTAAGGTTGAAATAACAAACTAAATATGCATATGGCTATGCCAATGCTATGCGACATTTTTTAGTTTCAAGTTAGTTCTAAGTACTTAGTGTGTAAGCTGGCTCCTGAGCACAGAGAGAAATTTTCTCTCTCTTCAGGTTTTTACATGTATCTCCTTAGGGAGAATCTTTGTAATTAAATTGCCAATGAATATTATATATATATATATGTATATATATATATATATATATATATATATATATATATATATATACAGAAAATTGTTTTTGTGCTTCGAGTGTTCATCATTGAAATAACGCACATTACCGATAACTGGCAACGTTGCACAATGTTCGGTACAAATGATTAATACATGATTACAATGATTCAATACCGAATATTTTAATGGTGATAAAACTTTTGAACTGAATCAGAATTTAATCTAATGACTAACACCGTCGCATTGAAAAATGGGAAAATATTCCGTTTCTAAATTATATACACGACTACGCAGTTCCAGAATTACCTTAATACGAAACATGAAAAAAAAATGCAATTTTGAGCGTCCACCGTTGCCATGCATGATACGTATTGTGGACAGGAGAATCCCTTGAAATATCATCTCAAAGCGCCCTTCAATTATGTCACTAAATCCCTAGGGATGTTTGAAAGAACAGAGCGGAATGAAGTATTATGTTGTGATAACGCTCGTTGCTTTGATCATTTTTTTGAAATAGCCTACTATTATTTTGTTTTATCATCAAATAACAAACATGCGAGCAAACATGCTTTTCTCCCTAGTTAGATAAATCAATACTTCAAACCCTACGGAAGTTATGTCTCATGAAATTTTTCAACATTGAAGAATCCAGAAACTCGTAGTTTTGACATAGCTAATTGACAAGAGTGTACGAGACGTTTCGATAGAAATTTCAGCTCCGTAGGGTTAATTTATGAGGGTACTCTCAGAATTCCAAGAAATGAAATGTAGATTACTGTTCTTCAAAAAAATCTGTGATACGAAACATATAAACTTCTATTATGAGAAGACATACTTTCCTTTGTCCTATAATGTTATAATATGGGGAAAATCTAGATACTCAGCAAAATTATTTGTTCTACAAAAAAAAGTAATACCTACGTCTTATCGTTGGGATTGATAAGCAAACCTCCTGTAAAGGCTATTTTCAGATTTAAAAGGTTCTTAGTCTCCCCTGTCTCTATATCTATAAAAATATTCTTTTCGTTAAAAATAATATAATATAAATAATGAACAAAACTAAATTTCAATTTACTACGTTTATTATCACAAAATATTTTGAAAAATTTAACACTGCGATTGCAATTTCGGTCACTAGACCATCATCGGGCAGATTGAGTTAAGAACTGAATACAGAATTATAGATTTGGGCTTACGGGTGGGAAGGAATTATTGCAGGTACTTAAATAGACAAGAGGAACATATTTCAAGAAGAGCTAATCGAGTGAATTTCCCAAATTGGTACAATACAATGTTCTTAGAAAGGTCGTTATTGTTTGAATACACTAAATATAGGAGAAGATATCAAGTCAATCTGGTCGTTCAAGATATCTTTTGCATTATGATTGAGTTTAAAAATTTCTAATGATTCTAAGTAAGTAAGTTTGGCTCCTTTCGGTAATTTGTGCACGATTTGAAGATTATCTATTTGTGGAAATGGGTGGTGGTTTTCACGGCAATGATTAGAAAACGTTGAATCCGTTTTATTTTTCAAAAAAGATTGTTGGTGTTCTTTGAATCTTGTCTTGAACGATCGACCAGTCTGACCTATATATACTCCTTTACATACAGGACAAATCAACTTATAAACTCCTGAACTTTCAAATTTTGAAGTGATATCTTTGGCATTGAATAAAAATCCTGAGAGTTTTGTCTTAGGTTTGAAAGCAATTTTAATATTACATTTAGGTATGACATTAGCAACTTTTTCTGTTAGAGGACCAAAATATGTTAAAGATGTGAATTTTTCCGATTTTTCTTTTAATTGAGGATGTATGCTGTTGTACGCTAGGTGACTACGTTTCTTGTTTATCATTTTATCTATCAAACTTGTATCGAAACCATTATTTGAAGCAATTATTTTTATAGTCGAAATTTCTTTTGCTAAATTTGTTACGGATAATGGAATTGAAAACGCTCTGTGGATCATTGAATTAAAAGCTGAATGTTTATGGGAAAGAGGATGATTTGAATCCGACGGAATACATATATCCGTGAAAGTTGGTTTTCTATATATATCGAAACTCAAAGTATTATTATTATGAAAAATAGTTAAATCCAAGAAGTTTATCTGTCGATCCAATTCTCTTTCAATTTTGAACTTTATATTTGGGTGAATGCTATTAATATAATTCAAAAACTGATCTAATTGTCTCGCGGTGCCCTTAAAACAAGCAATTACATCATCAACGTATCTATGCCAAAAACATATAAGTATGTGATGCTATTGTAGAATTGAATATTATGTTCTCTACATGTGACATGAAAATGTCTGCAATAAGCGAACTTACGGGGGAACCCATAGCCAGCCCACTAGATTGTTCAAATATCAACTATTTAATATAAATAACTATGAGACAAGGCATGGCAGTCTTTTTCGAATACAGCCCCTACTTACTAAGTACTTTTTTCGAAAAGAGTCCATTCTATACTGGCATACAGTTGTATAATAAACTACCAATCTCAATAAGAGAAGTCCACAATTTTAATCTATTTGATAAATCTTTCAAACATCTCCTTTGGCAATACTCATTCTATAATCTAAATGAATTCATGGAATGAGGCTTATGATATTCTTGTATATTTTTATATTTGTTTATGGATATGCGACATATTTCAATGTATTCTCTTTTCTCTACTGATTTTTCCAATATTATGTAAATAGTCTGAATGGAATAGAAATATTATTATTATTATTATTATTTTTATCTCGAAGGGACCTACAGTTTAACGCCGGTTCCGAATGGCCAATGAGCTTGTAAACGATGACATTAGCCAACAATTTATCTTATATCTATAACCACTAAATTCCGGACATACACATCACCCAAGAGCAAGGTGGGACTCGGTTGTAGGTTCGAGTCCCAAGCGATACACCTTACCGCTACCTATTATTATTATGATGTTTAAGGTGGAACTACTAAGACGTCACATAGTTTCGTATTTGTTCGAAGGTAATCAATAGTGAACGCTCCAAGTGAACTAGTAAAAATGGAAAAAATTAGTACTCAAACTGAAATGTTCACATAGTTAAGTTTGAACTCGAAGATGCTGAAGTTATCATTAACTGGCATCTATGTATATGAACAAAAACAACAAATATAACAATGTTCGGTCACTAGACCATCATCGGACATATTGAGTTAAGAACTCAATGTCATTGAGTTAAATAACTCAATCTGCCCGATGATGGTCTAGTGACCGAAATTGCAATCGCAGTATTATATTTTTCGAAGTATTTTTGTGATAATAAACGTAGTAAATTCAAGTTTTGTTTTTGTTCATCATGTTAAATTATCACGTAGTAACGACGGATTCCATCAACTATCTATGTATATTATACAGGTCGCTGATATGTATGGAAACGGTCGATTATTTACTAAAGTAAGATAGCTAGCGAAAAATATTAAGATACAACAGTTTTAGGGTTTTTCAAAATCTATCATTTTGAATAAAAATTAAGTATACAGGGTTAGTCAAAAAGTACTGAAGAAATAAAATTGCTGTTTCTTCAACAGAACACCCTATATATTATACCATATTTCAATTCTGATCGAAATTCTGAGCAAAATTTACATAGCACATCATTCACTGAATTCAAACGTTTTCGAGATATCGAATTTTGAAAATAACTTTTAATACTCTCAAATTTATCGAAGAAAAAGCACGAAATGATGGATATTTATTATGAAAGTCACACGAGGTGGAGTAGGTGAGTGGATATAATTACAATTAAATGATAATATTTTTACAGAAAATAAAAAAACATAATTGTTCAGGGTTGATAAAAATGCACGAAACAAGTACCTAGTAATAAACGACAAATTCTACTTAATAAGGTGCTCAAAGTGTTTACCTTTTACCTCCTGACAGTAATGAACTCGCTGAACAAAATTTTGTAGTGAATTTTAAATCATGTGAGGAGGAATGGTAGAAATTTCATGCCCTATTTTTGTAGACTACATTTACTGTAAGGAGATAAATCGTAAAACTTTGGGCACCTTATTAAATAGAATTTGTTGCTTATTACAACTTGTTTCGTGCATTTTTATCAACCCTGAACAATTATGGTTTTTTATTTTCTGTAAAAATATTAGAATTAAATTGTAATCATATCCATATACTCCACCTTGTGTGACTTTCATAATAAATATCCATCATTTTCTGCTCTTTCTTTAATAAATTTGAGAGCAGTAAAAAGTTATTTTCAAAATTCGATATCTCGAAAAAGATTGCATATAGGAAATGATGTGCTATGTAAATTTTGTTCAGAATTTCAAGCAGAATTGAAATATGGTATAACATATAGGGTGTTCTATTGAAGAAAAAGCATTTTTATTTCTTTAGTACTTTTTGACTGACCCTGTATAGGTACTTAGCTTTTATTTGGTGTGATAGATTTTGAAAAACCCTAAAACTTCTCTATCTAAACATTTTTCGCTAGCTATCTTAATTTAGTAAATAATCGATAGTTTCCATACATATCAGCGACCCTGTATATACCTATAACTTGATAAATGTAAGCTATCGCATTATATAAAATAAATGTAATGATGATGAATAAGTCGGAAACATATGATGTTAGAATATACTTAATTTATAATTTTTGAAGATTTTTTGGTATTACTACTTCTCTTTGCGATAAATGAAGCTACGGACCACCGATCGTGGGAAGTAAACTGTTTGAAGCTGGTTGGAAGTGAGGAATGTTGTATGTTTAATCCATTTTCAACAAAAATCCAAACGAAAATAACTCTGAATTTCAATTATGTCCCTCGGGGCCCAACTAAAAAAATTATACTCACCCGCCGTGGTAAACCATAACTGAAACAAAATGAAATTAATTAGCATAAAAAATTAACAAAAAAGAGGTAGCAAAAATTTAAATATGTATACAACGTTCAGGTATGCTTCAAGCTGAATCGAGTTGAAAATATTCAACTCTTTTATATTCAGCTATTTATTCGTTTTATGTGTGAAATTTGAACAACCGAGATTATTTCACAATAAAGTCAGTATTTTAACAACTTTCCATATGAACTGGCCAGATGAGTGCCAATTCAAAAAAAAAATATAATATAACTAAAAAATGAGATCAGCAAATCAGCACAGCTTAGGACTATAGACGTGTTTCTTGACCTCGTTCGTGCAATATACATAAGCTTAAATTATTCTTCATAAAAGCTGATGAATAAAATATTTTATTTATCATTACGATATTAATAATGGTTTTTCTATATATGTATATGTATATATATATATATATATATATATATATATATATATATATATATATATATATATATATATATATATATATATATATATATAAATCAGCCCTATCGAGGTCATGCAGAGATGTTTCCTCAAATTGATATTTTCAAGAAATAATAGGTATTCTTCTGATCCTACATTGCTTCATTACCATGAATACAACACTCGCCAAAGAAAGAATTATGTTACACCCCTGATGGTTAGGGTCGCTTCTCAAAGATCATAGTCGTACTTGGCTTCAAAACTTTATAACAGTATACCTCAAACATTAAAATCGATAGAAAATATTAATCGCTACAAACTAGAACTGAAAAAGCTCATACTTGGAAGTACGATAATTGAACTTCAGCGAATATTTGAGTGGATATAAAGTAACTCAACATTACTTATACGAAGAAAAGTATTCTTAACGTCCCACTTGGTATTTGAGGTGTTTGTTTCTCATCTTGAGTTGTACTTCTTGTTCTTGTTGATTTAATATTTTGTATATTTTGATGACTGATACTTTTAATACTTTCATATAGTGTAAGTTTCTAATTTTTATATAATTTATTTGTAAATGCGTATATTCTGTGTGTCTATGCGTGTATGTTTAGATGTGTGTATGTATGAATACTGAATGTTTTTGAATGGGTTTATATGTAGGATTGTATGTTTTACATCTTACACTTGGATGGAATAAATCATTCATTGGAATTTTTATATTTGTATATCTAGTGATCTTATTGTGTTTCCATTGTTTGTTTCTATCGCTTCTCGAAACAAGTGTTTACACACAAGTTTTACAATTCAACTTGGCATCTTTCTTGGACAAATTCCTAATTCGAAAACAATTCTTCTGCAAATAAATTTCAGTGCTTCGTTTTGGACGTGAACACTACAAGAAACTAAAGCCGGAAAACATTTTAATCAACTCCAAAAAAATAGAAAAAAGTATAAACCACTCCTTGACAGAGAAAAATGGAAGTGAACTTGAAGAATCTCGTTTCTTTAGCCCCCCGAAAAAGATAAGAAATCCGTTTAATTCAGATAGGAATTTTCATGGAAAACAACCAAGACGAAGGAGTTCGTAAAATGGATTTTCCAGAATTACGGCCATAGTCCTCAAGGAATAATTACGTGACGTACGTTGATGTCTTTGAGCGCGAACAATCTGCCCAATTTTCCGTTCTGCTTCCCCGGAAAAGTACGACAAAACGTTATTTCAAAGACTTATCTTCCCTCGAAAAATATTCCCTACCCTCATTTCAGTTTTTCCGATATTTCGGCGGTAGCTTCTGATATAAACACATACTCAATCAAGGTAACTCCCGTTAAACTCGATCGCACAAAATTGATTGAAATTCATTTCCTTTTGTTAAGTAGAAAATTCGGCTATAACGGGCCGACAGAGAACTCCGATCAATACCTACCAATTAATTTGTAAAGGAAATTGGTTCTAGATATGTGACGGCTTTAATATATTGACGAAAACGGATCCAATGTCGTTTCATCTACACGAGGAAAAAACATATGAAACAACCAGAATTCCCGATTTACGGATCGCCCTTGTACATTAATAAAGTGTTGCTAGACATGAGCGTCAGCTGTATTCGTATATATTGCTTTTATTTCATCAATGAATAATTCATTTTGAAATTGATTCAATATATATATATATATATATATATATATATATATATATATATATATATATAAATATATAAATATATATATATATATATATATATATATATAATATATAAATATTTATTATATATATATATATATAAATATATATATATATATATATATATATATATATATATATATATATATATATATATATATATATATATATATATATATATATATATATATATATATATATATATATATATATATATATATATATATATATATATATATATATATATATATATATATAAATATATATACACACTAGTGACCCATTTTTCATGGAAACGCCCCTGTAAAATTTGAAATTTTATTTGAAGATTGCAACCATGTTTTTTTGAAATGTCAAGTACTAATAGGTCTACCTTGGGACGAAATGAGAAATGTTTAAATCCAATTTTCAGGGCGTACTATGATATTTTTTTTTAGTCGATATTAGGGTTTTTTTTTTCATTAGCGATTTTTCTATTGAAAAAATTACCACGCCACTGGATTCGGCGCGTCCCTGAATAGTTATGACCAGAATTTCATAAAAAAATCATAAAAAATTATGAGAACTCAAAATTCGAAAACGCACACTTAACAGTCGCAAAAAAACACCCGATATCAACAGATAGCCATAAAAATATTTTTTTTACGATATAAAGTGCCAACAGATCAAATACTCTACAAACCTCTCCAGCACTTCTAAAGTCATCTCCCGAAAGGCGTATAATTTAAATTTTCTCTCTTACGCTCAATCATTTCCATGGCAACTAAGATTTAAATTGAAAAATCTATTAGGTCTTAGTTTCAGTTGATTTGCGTGAAAACTTGAATGTAATTCCGTTATTTTCCGTGAAAATATTTAAGTACCTACGTTATTTTATTGTTGAAATCATAAAAAAAATATTCCCATGGGTATCTGTTATTATTGGGTGCTTTTTTGTTTTGTTAAGTGTGAGTTTTCGAATTTTGAGTTCTCATAGCATTGTTATGATAAAAAAAATTTCATGAAATGGCCATACCTATTTAGGGGCACGCTGAATCCAGTGGCGTGGTAATATTTTCAATAAAAAATCGCTAATGAAGAAAACCTAATTTCGACTAAGAAAAAATATCGTAGTATGCCCTGAAAATTGGAATAAACATTTCAAATTTTGTCCCAAGGTAGACCTTTTAGTACTAGACATTTAAAAAAAAAGTGGTTGTTCACATTTATGTACCTACGAGAAACCTTCTCAAACAATTGAAGCCTTCCGTATAACCGGAATTATCTAGACTGACGTTTCGTCTCTAACTACGATACACATCTTCAGAGACGACGAATATCTTAGTATGGACTAAATGAATGCTTTGGAACAAGTGATCGTCAGTTGTTCTAGAGACTTAGTCGAGTCTACAATGACACTTCTAAATTGCTCAATTGACACATTTGTCTGCTTTAATTATATTATTATCACTTGCGTTTTTTGCATCCACATTAACGTTATTAGTTGCACGTTCTTGGATGCACGTTGATGTATTAAGACATCGACGCCCGTGTGTAGGGGCCTAATGATAATCATGTTATTTGTGTATTTTTGAAAGCGAAAGGTGAGAATATAATTTGGTTACGTAAAGTGAAAGCTAGCGGTACCTTTGTTTATCTACCCCTAACGATACTTGACTCAACGCAACGCCATCAAACTGTGTTTCACGTTTCAGTCTCCATGGAGACGAGGTTCAATCTTCTCCCCCTTGTTAGAAACAACTACAGTTTCTCAAGTTATCACATAATAATGACATAGAAGGATATTTACGTAGAAAAAAGTATTTTTTTTTTGAATCGAAGTAACTTTTACCGGATGGAAATTCATATGAAGAAATAAGAACACGTTTATTTAAACTGAATTCCACTATATTTACAATTAAATGACATTTGTTTCGACAACACAGTGTCTTCACCAGATTTAGTTGCAAACTAATTCTCAAAATATAGGTATCACAGTCCTTATATATTTTATAAAATGTTCTACTAATAGCTGTTAATAACAGGGGGTTGTATTTATGATTCCCAGAACTGTATAACAGGCATTCACTTATTTGCAATGGTTAACTATTAAGAGGTTTCAAATACCAGGTTTAATGAAGATTTAAGTTTTAAAATTTCCAAAGATTCTGATAAATTTAATATTTAAGACTTATTTTCGGTATGTAAAGTATTTAATATTTCAATTTATTGAGACACATTATACGATTTAAATATAGATTACAGTGTTAAATTTGACAACCAAAGGGGTTACTATTAAAAAAATGTACCAAATATTTTTGAATGAGACCAAACTGAATAACTACAAGGGAAACAATCGATTCATGAAAAATATACTAGTAGACTATCGTGAATTTCATATATCACATAAAGTGAAGAACGAAGTTTCGCGTGTTTGAAGAATTGTCCTTGTTCACTTTATGTGATACTAGCGACCCGTCCAGGCTTCGTACGGATAATTTTATTTTACTGGCTGGAGAACACCGATAGACGCGTGCGATAATGGCACACGGTACCGGCACACCCCGCGCCCGCCGCCATTCGCGACGAAACGTACGGCCCGCCAGCCGCTATGCTTGTGCTTTTTAAATCTATGATATCTTCAAAGATATCCATTTAAATGAAATGTTGTTGAGAGCAGTTTTGATCTACAGGAAATGTACAACATATATGTAATGTATTTAATTGTATAAGGAATAATATTGTATTGTATAAAAAAGCTTGGTAAATAATATTTTTTTTGTACAACTGTCGAAAAAATACTACATTGAAAAAATAGAATATGAAAATAATGCATAATTTGAAAATTAATAAGAATAACAAAATTATTCATTGCAATAATAATTAATAGTAAAATTTGAAATTATTTCCAATATTTATTCCGGAGGACGACGATGATGATAGTTGGTTGCCAGAAATTGTCTTGTTCTCATCAGAAATGCAGGGATTATTAGTAGATATGTCTCCGTTGGAAGTGGATGGTTGACAGTTTAAAGTTTTATTGGAAATATCAATTTTGTTATTTAAACTGTCCTCCAAGTAACTTTGGCGTATCACTATCACTGGCAATATTAGTATAATCCATCGTAGAATTTGTGAAATACGCTAAATAATTTACAAAATATTTAATTTGACGCTTCTTATAGTTATTAACGTAAAAAGGCCGATATGTAGCAAATAACGGATGAGGTTGGATATTGTATAACTATCGGGTGCAAAAGATGGAAAAAAACTCGACCTACTCACCTTATTTTCTCACACTTGATTTTTATATATGATACTCAGGGAACCATTGCAGTACCTTATGCAAGCTGTCAGACCGATCGTATGGGCCAAACATCCCGCCAGACACACATTAAGTGTGAGTATGACAGTATGAGCGGAATGTCATGATTCGCCAATTTAAAAATAAAAATGAAGGACACCCTACTGCGTAGCACTAGGAACGATAAAACCCCTCGCCGCATGTGCATGTCGTCAATATTTTTTGAATGTATTATATAAATTAAATAACAATGAAAGTCGATTTTACGAATGAAATGAAGGAAAATTGCAACAAATGTATTAATAAGTCGATATTACGAATAAAATCCGTGAAAATTTAGCAAAAAAATTCATTGATTGACTGTCGAATTTGAATATCCTATCCCGACTCATTTTGCTGCAAATTATGAATCAAATTGATAAGATGGGAAGCAGACACAGACGCAGAATCAAGCTTAAGCTATCAACGTCGCTTGGTTACCGTGGCACACAGAGCTCTTCGACGCATGTTCTGTAGGACTTCGTACATATCGATCTTGGCGCATGCGCATGTCGCAATGCTTATCTAACAAACGCTATAATTTTTTATTCTTCGTTGGGAAAAATTTGGGAACAAAACTTCTCTGATGAAATCATATGTATTTTATCGATATCCGTTTGAATTTTTAAAATCGGACCTGATCCCATTTTTTTTTCTTGAAACTTTAGCTTCGCCTCGGGGTAAAAACCCTTTATTATTTTATTCTTCGTTGGGAAAAATTGGGAATTAGAATTCCCTAATGAAATCATATGTGTTTTATCGATATCCATTGGAATTTTTAAAATCGGGCCAGATCCCAACTTTTTGTCGTGAGACTATAACCCCTTTAGCTTCGCTTCGGGGTAAAAATAATAATATCGAAAGTACGTATACTCATACATAGAGCATGCTTGGCTGGACAGTAAATATAGAAGGGAGTTCGACGCGCATAGATAATCACTATCGCGCTTAAAATGGGGGAATCATGACATTTCGCTCATACTGTCATTCATACTCACACTTAATGTGTGTCTGGCGGGATGTTTGACCCATACGATCGGTCTGACAGCTTGCATAAGGTACTGAAATGGTTCCCTGAGTATCATATATAAAAATCAAGTGTGAGAAAATAAGAGAAGTAGGTCGAGTTTTTTTCCATCTTTAACACCTGATACCTGGAAATTGGCCGTCGGCACAAAATAGCGAGTATCCGTACATTGAAAGTACATACGAGCACTACTTCATCCCACAAATTTTATTACTGAGAAAATAAGGAACGTCTGGCGGCTCTGGGATCTTGCTCTACTACAAGGGCAACTTAATAAATTTTAAGGAGAAATTGAATCAATCCGATCACTTGAAATGTCGATGGAAAGTGCGAATCTGAGACCTCGTATCGAGCTGTACATACATTATAATAACTAGGATCTGGTGAAGGATTGCATGGGAACAATATATAGTTGAAGAAGGAGCGAGATTTAACGACCCATCGGTTTAAGAGGTCCTCATATTTCATTATTAATGCTAGAGTTCTGGAATACGGGTATATACATCCACGTCTATGGGTATAATAAAGCGTATAATCTAATATCGGGAAATAAAATGTGACTTTCCGCATAATGAAGGAGCTTCTCCTGGTTCGTTGAACCATAAAGGGCATTTTGGACTATACTTCATGATCGTATAAGAATTATATTCTCTCTTTGAATCACTGTTAAGAATCTCTAACGTGACTTCTAATTAATTATTCATATAACTAACTAACTAACTAATCAACTTCCTTATTTCAAATGAGTCTGTATAAGTCAGAAAGTAGATCAAATTGAGTCAACATAATAGATTATTCTCAAAATATCTATATTAAAACAATGGTTAATAATAACAATTTACGCATTTATTAAAAGAAATAATGCATGACGCACGTTTCGGTGGAACTTCACCTTCTTCTTCACCTAATGGCAAACTAGCTATGTTTCTCTGTTATATCGAAAACAAGAAATAAAGACAAATTGTGTAGAAGGGGTAAATAGAAAGATGGTTACAAATAATTATAAGAATAGGAAAAACCAATTCTGAACTGCTAGTCAGGTAGTTCGGTAATTTTGTAAAGATTAAGAAGGGGGCTTGAAGTATGATCGATTTGGCTATTTAATAGGAGACCGGAATGCTTGTATTTATTTATCTGCAATGATTCTAAAAAATTAAGTTTAATTCCCTTATTATCTCTCGGAATGTCCAATATATTGGTCACAAGCTCACGCTTGCATGAGGCGTCCTTTAGTTACTATGCTTATACTGGTAGAATATATTTATTAACAATTTAATGCTCAATACTTACTCAATACTAACACTACTCAATACTAACACTACTCAACACTAACACTACTCAATACTAACACTACTCAATGCTAACAAAAATAGTTATACGAAATTACAACTTTTCTAGATCTATTTTTAGCAAAATCTTCAATTATATCCCTAACGTCGGTTCGATCATTCAAATTTGCAGCAGTCATCGTAGTACATAATCATTTCAAAACTTTCTCTCTACAAATTTCAGATTTTGAGTCGGGGTGACTTGACGAATTATATAATTCACTGTTGTATTGTGAATGTAGAACTCCTGTCGCGGAATACATATAACCAGCTCCATTGGAAAGTTGTTTGAAAATTTTTCATTGAGTATTGAAGAGTATTGAAGAATTTTCCTGATTCACTTTATGTAATGTATGAAATTGACCATGGTCACCTTGTATATTTTTCATGATTTGAATTTGAATTTTATGAGCTCTACAACGAAATTCAATCATTTTAAAGGATCGAATACCTAGCCTAACTTTATCTGAAAGGATAATGAACTTTCAATTATCACTTTCTCAAATGAATTATTGTTTTCCAATTGTACAACGCTATAGCCGTGGCTTTCAATGCCCTTTTGTGTTCCGTAAAAAAATGCAAAACGAAATCATATACTGTCGCACTCATTTGAATAAAAACCACAGAGGGAAATAGGAGCTAGCATGCATCAAGCACTACATGGAATTATTCTAGTGAGAAATTAATGCTAATTGATATCATGTGGGTTATTAATAGCCGTCCTTAGCAGCATTGGAATATATTTCATCTTAAAATTGCGGCTTATATATTCCACACTTGATGATATCTTTTTCTGATAGTATAGATATAGCTATAAATTGTCATTCGAATCTGACCAAAGAAAATTATCTTGATGAGAAGTATCATCTCAGCTAATGAAAGGGGTTCATAAATACTTATAGCAATGACTATCCTAGATCTAATTGTTCAACGATTAAATGCAAAGTCGCCATATAAAAATATTAAATTGGCAATATTTCGAAAAATAAAAATTTTAGGTACTTATAGATAACCTTGTACAAAATTACTTTTATTTTTGATGCTTAATACTACAAAATTAGAAAAATGGGGGGTTTCCATTTGAAAAAATTGAATTTCGTCAGTTTTCTCAATGTCATTTCAGACCTTATTTTTTGAACACTCTGTATGATAAGTTGTCCATATATTATACAAAATCTACTGAAGTAGGTCCTTTTCAACAAGGAATTCAACCCAAAGTGAGTAAATTTTTGACATAAACACCTGAATATGTCAAAAAAAGCTTTGGGATAGGACATGATGCATAAAATGTGCCTAGAATCTTGAGTAGAATCCAAAAATGTAATAATATATAGGGTATCCTATTTAAAATAAGCTACTTAGGGTCTACCGGTATAACCGTGCCCAACAGATAAAAATATTTTAGCATTATAGGCCCCAAGACATCTAGGAAATTCCCAAAATTTTAAATTATTCCTGCATTCAATTTATGAGAAATCGATTGATGCAGTTCGTGGTGTATAGTAGTTCCACCGCAATTTGTATTGGGGAACAATTCAAAATATGTTAATTCACTCCCAGTCAAGTAAGCTGCACTGAAGAGATCTAATAAGATCGAAACAGCTATTTTCAGTTCTAGAATCGGGGTAACTTGATATTTTCTATAATTCACTGTTACATTGTGAATGCAGATTACGCGTCGAGGAATACATATAACCAGCTCCCTTAGAAGATTTTTTGATAATTCTTAAATTATTGAAGAATTATCCTTATTCAAATTATGTGATTTATTAAATTGACTACGGTCAACTGGTACATTTTTAATGAGTTGATAATGAACTTCAGCGAATCAACAAGTTACCATTTACTTAGTTGGAATTTGTGAATTCTTATATTCATGAAAAATAATAATTCAAATATAAAACAAGGAAAGAATCTCTCAAGTTATTTCTAATGCTATAGTCCAAATTTGAATTCAATTACAACCCGGCTCAAGTATTTCTAATTTGCATTTCTCAAATTTGCTATATTATTGCAGAAAATACCTAGTCCGCAAAAACTTTGTTGATTTTCGACATTCGTGCCTTCAGAACGTTAACAAAGAAACACAGAGAGCTTAGTCTTCCTTGTTTCAAGCTCACAGCGCACAGACTCAGTATTCATTTATTCAAATCAATTATCTCCAAAAAGGACCGTCTATTTACGAATTTCATAATTTAAGTCTGTGGAATACACTTGATATTCGAAATTGAGATTCAAGAAACATTTCAGGATTTCACGGCACATCTGCTCAGTAGTGCCGCCTTGGATGCTTGAATAAGTGAAATACATTTATGCTAACTTTGGGAAATAATAAATTTCGTAGGAGACAGATATTCAAATATCCATACGAGCTCTTTCTGATAGTTTGTTCAAGACTATCTTAGATGACAGCATTCAGATTCCAAGTTCAGTTATATTCGGTTAGCCAATTCCAGTAAATCAACTTGAAGTACACCAGCTTTAGCGAGTTCTTTTTTTTTTTTGAAAAAAACACCAAAATCAATAGTCATAGGACCCACAGGTACAGCTGCTACGAGGTAACGCTGTGCCACACTTGATGATATATATATATATATATATATATATATATATATTTATATATATATATATATATATATATATATATATATATATATATATATATATATATATATATATATATATATATATATATATATATATATATAATAATAATTCATTGAAACTGTAAAACAGTCATGTCCAATCTAATTTACAATTCAAAGTTGTATCAAATGCTATCTATCACTACTAAAGAAATCGCCAATCTCTTCTACACTATACACAGGATATTTTATAAAATATTCTCTCAGTGTTTTCTTCAGTGCTCTTACAGACAGCGTTCTCCATGCATGTGGAAGTTTGTTATAGAGCATAATGCCTGTTGTCTGTTTATGGCCAGTATTTAGCCTAGTTCTGGGTATGCCCAAATTTCTGCTGTTCCGAATGTTATATGGTTGGGTTACTGCTCTTGTCTCATACATTGTGATATTTTACTTATAATCAATCTAATTGCGAGTTCTGACGTAACAGTCAGTATCCTATATTTGACGAATAACGGTTTACAATGTGTGTCACTACTTACACCTTCCAAAGCTCTTACAGCTTCTTTTTGAGCAACTAATATTCTGAAAATATGAACAGACATACCCCATATTTCCAAACCATACACCATTCTCGAATGGAAAAGTGCAAAATAGGCCTGTATGGCTGTTTCCGCAGTGATAATTTGCCTTATGCGTCTTATGGGAAATATTAATTTATGCAAAGTGTGTGCTAATTTTCCAAAATGATTTGCCCATGTGAGCCTCGTATCCATAATAACACCAAGAAATGTAGCGGTACTGCAGGACTCAATTCGTTTGGATGATGTGAATAGCACAGTTCTAGTTTTGTCCCTGTTTTATATATATATATATATATATATATATATATATATATATATATATATATATATATATATATATATATATATATATATATCAGTTTATTATGCAACATTGAAAGTGATTCCATAAAAATTAAGGGCCAAGGCGTAGAAACTTTCGAAGATGTCACATTCTGATTCAGAATTGCCTCCGAAATCTAAAAATTATACAACATACAGGGTCGTACATTTGAAAAATCGAAACTGGCGCCATTTTCTGTGAAACCGGAAATGTCAGGAAAGATAAGAATACGCGAAAACTCTTTTCTTCAGATAATATTTCCCTATACGAATCATGATATTGATAAACCTAATATTCTAGAACACATGATATGTCTAATAGATTCGTTGAGAACCGGTATAAATTTCATATATATATATATATATATATATATATATATATATATATATATATATATATATATATATATATATATATACATATATATATATATATATATATAATATATATATATACATATATATACATATATACATATATACATATATATATATAGATATATATATATATATATATATATATATATATATATATACATATAATACATATATATATATATATATATATATATATACTTATATATAAGTCTCGCGGAATCAGATTAAAGGGATGACAATGTTTGACATCCTTTATGACTATAAAAAGGAAGTGTAAAAATTTGGCCCATACCATCGTTTCGAATAAATATTCGAAATTGCTGACGCCATATACCCGTATAATATGCTGAATAAATAATTCCTGAAATAGTAGTCCTGGAAAAACGGGCCAACGTGAATGTAACACCCGTACAGGGTACATATTTATACGCTTACGGAAAGATCAACATCATAGACAAATAGGGTGAAAGATAAATACAGTTCTGGTGTACGAATACGCAGGAAATGAATATTCCAAACATGCAAAAAGCGTAGTTAAATTTTGGGACGTTGGCCACATTAGCCTTGAGTTAGGACAGTGGAACACTTGTGAAAATAACTGATTTTGTCCATTTCAGTGAAAACAATTGAGATAGATTCAGTAGGTAGGTATATGCACGATATACCCACCGAAGATAGAATATTGCGCATGAGCAGTTTTGTATATTTTTCTCTATTTACGCGTTTATTTAATTAGTTACAAAAAAAAACTGTAGAGACAGAGTATGTTCTAAATGATCTGTCCTATCCCCTAAAGACATAAAAGTTTTGAAATTTGTGATAATTATCACTCAAAACTATAATTTTTTACTGTGAAATTTCTCTTCGAAGTATTAAAACGCGATTTTCATAAAAACGGTGCAAGATAGAGTAAACTGGGAAAGGAACTAATTTGTAGAGCACAAAATTTACTACAACACTAGTCTAGGAGGGGAATGCGAGATTAAATAAAAACGCGAAAATATTTTATAAAAAGTGGACTTTTATTTATGGTTTTTACACAGGCATATTTTTCCATTTAACCCTCTCGCTCACCTTGTCCTCAGTTGAGGACAACCTACTTTGGATTTTTTCCTATGGAGTACCGCTCGTTCTTACTCCTCTGTCACATTGTCCTCAGTTGTGGACATCATATTCTTCCAAATGAATATATGTGCTTCCATCTTCAAGCTGATCAAAAAAATAATCATGCATTTGAAATATGGGATTCCGTAGGGTAGCTATGACAGCAGTGTAGCGCTCTACTGTTTATTTTTTTGTTGGCTATATTCGTTAGACCATGTGATTGAAAACTGTTTGTTTATGTTCAAAATAAGTGTAGACTTGTTCCAAAGCAATTGCGTTAGGTGATTTTTGTGCATACTATAATCAGCGATTTTTGAAAGTGTGGCGTACTAGTTTGAGGACATTGTGAACTAGCGGTAAAGGCAACATCTAAGTGAATATAACAGCACTTTCATTCCAATTCTGCAATAGTTAAATTTGATCCACTTTAGTACTTCGAAAATGGGCGCAAAATTAATATAAATATATTTGATAAAATAAATTTTGGAACATAATGATATTTTACCATCCAAAAATATTTCTGAATTTTTTTTTCCTCCATCAGCTCATGATGTTCTCAATTGGGGACATGTCATAGTGCCCAAACGGAGCATTTTGAAAATCTGAATTTAACATCAAAAATTTTCAAAAAATCATGAGTTGCATTACAGTAAATTTCAGATTTTTCGCTCCAATAGTTTTAATTCGTGACCGAGAGGGTTAAATAGTTTCGAAATAGTAAATACCGGATTTCAAGATAACATTCCATTTCCTACATATCACGTATTCTACATTTTATTATTATTTAATAATTAGCAACCTACTTATTCTTTTTCTTATTTTCTTGGGAATTAAACCACAATATATTTTTGTATTTTTTATTTCAACGTTTCTGTAGCGTTCTAGTTACCGATTTATTAAATTTTTGAACAATTTTTGGTCCCTATCAGACACAACGAAAAAGTTTGACAGACCAAACTGCCCGTAAAAGGAAGTGGAAGAAAACTTTAACTTAATTGAAATAAAGGAGACTTTATCCTAATAAAACAGAGATTTGACAGTTGCCACTTGGATATGTGTAATCTAAGTTGTTAATATCTTCTGTACGTTCCCATTACTTATAAATAACAAAAACATATTTTCAATTCAATAACGATTTTTATGAACAGAATTTTGGTCTTGCCATGGGTTCTTTTTACGGGCACTTTGGTCTGTCAAACTTTTTCGTTGTGTCTGATAAGGACCAAAAATTGTTTAAAAATTTAATTCATCTTCACAACGGTAACTAGAACGCTACCGAAATGTTGAAATAAAAATTACAAAAACATATTGTGGTTTAATTCCCAAAAAAATAAGAAAAAGAATAAGTAAGTTGTTAATTATTAAATATTAATAAAATGTAGAATACGTGATATGTAGGAAATTTTGTGCTCTACAAATTGGTTCATTTTCCAGTTTACTCTATCTTGCACCGTTTCAATGAAAATCGCGTTTTAATACTTCGAAGAGAATTTTGAGTGATAAGTATCACAAATTTCAAAACTTTTATGTCTTTAGGGAATAGGACAGATCATTTAGAACATACTTTGGCTCTACAGTTTTTTTGTAACTAATTAAATAAACGCGTAAATAGAGAAAAACATACAAAACTGCTATCTCAGCAATACAAATAAGGTCGCACGACGAACGGAAAATGAAACACGGGAGTATCCGGGCCTGGGTATATGTACGAACAAAATAAGCTTTGACTATCGCTCATGAGACATTCGCAATGATAAAGCTATATTTTTATTCGCCTCAATTAAACATTTAAGCAAATCATACTTTTCGAAATGTTGAAACATTTTAATAAATTTTTGCTCGAAAATGATAACAGTAAGAAATTATTTGTTACCAAGCCAATATTTGTAGGTTGATATAACGAAAGACTTTTTATGTTTGTCAAAGCTCACTCTGATGAATATAAGTTTTAAAAGTAGTTCTGAAGGCATAACTCACTTGACTTGCCAACTATGGTAATTTTTAAAAACGTGAAATATTGAAAAAACTAATGATCAAAACTTTGCGTGTGATTTCAACGAAAAAATAAAATATAGCATGTCCCATAAGAAAAATATCAAGTTTGTGCTATACCTCAAAACTAAATGTAATTGGACATTTTGGTTTTCAGTGGTAGATTGGTCTTTCATTCGATATTATGATAATAAGAAAGATATGGCGGCTTTTCAAAAATGCAAACTTTTGAAAATCCCTCTGTAGGTCGAAAACGACTAGCACTTGAAGTATCAAAAGCGGTTTTCATATTTAAACTTGTCTCGAAAATCGACGTATCAAAAGCGGTTTTCATATTTAAACTTGTCTCGAAAATCGAGCCCAGGGCATGTCTATTCATTTTTCGTACCCCAAACCCCCAAATCCCATCTAAATTGGCCCACCCTGTACATGCCAAATGCAAAGAATACAATACTTTAACATACCAAAAATAAATGGGAGGAATACGATATTTTATATTATATGATAAAAGAAATAAACAACATTATCTAATCTGATTGAAAACTGTCTATTCTATTTTTAAATGTGCCTATAGAAGAAGCAGATACTATGTTTGCACTAAGATTATTCCAGCTGTCAAAAATTCTATTTGATACAAAGTTCTGTATCGATCTAGAAGAAAAGTTCTCTTATTTGAGCTTCAAGTGATGACCTCTGAGACGTTCGTCCTGTTTAACGGTAAACATCACGTCTAGATTACTGAAATTGAATTTTAATATTTTAAATGTGATAATCAGGTCTCCACGGAGGCGACGAAGTTCGAAATTCGAATGAGGTTGAGCCAGCCATAGAAAGTCTGTCTTCCTAGGAGGTTTTCCTCAGTCCGAAGGATATTCGAGTGGCCCTTCTCCCAACATTTTCCACTATTGTTCCGAATAAGGTATAATTTCGAATTAGCATGCTTTTAAATGGAAATAATATGATCGAACCAAGTTGGGCAACTGTTTACGATCACTCCGGGGTCATTGTATGAAAACAACGAAAAGAAAGGTTGACCGTCAATAAGGTACCTACGGTGCGAGTAGATTGTTTTTACCCAGTCTGAACACTAGACATTCAGCATTTAAACGAAATAATCCCTGAGAAAACCAAGATGAGATAGAGTCTTCCTGGTTAGTGAGGTGCTTGTCATAGATTTTTGTGTCATCGACATGGACACATATATTGCTTGAAATAGAATAAGGAATATCTCTGGTACAGACTGCAAATAGCAACGGCCCCAGGATGAATTCCTGCGGCACTCCACTCTTTACTATCCTGTCATGTGAAAAGCGTCGCCAATCCTGACTATGTAGTGTCTATTTGTTAGGAAATCGTCAATCCAACGAAGCAAAGAACCGCGAATGCCAAAATACTCTAGATTGTGTAGAAGTCTTCGCTCAGGAACTCGATCAGAAGATTCAGAAAAATCCAAATAAACAACGTGTCTGTTAAGGGATGACGTCCAGTCATTAATATAATGTAGGAGATTCGTTAAAGTGGAACGAGCAGAGACAAATCCATGCTGATGTGATGGAAAACTTCTTCATGTAGAAGAAATTTGATCATCTCTACTGAAATAATGGCTCTCACAACCATACAAACAACTACCAGCAGGCTAATTGGGCGGTAGCTTTTAGAGTGGAGTTCGTCGTATTTCAATAATTGAATGATAAATGCATGCACATTAATCTCAGATATCTTAATATGAATTTTTTGGAACGAAGTTTTTTATCGCTAGGTCCAATAGGTATATTATTTCCTGAAATTCCAGCCAATATATTCAACAAAGATTTTATTACTTACTGGAGGCATATATCTTCTAATCTGAACATCTAATTAATTCAGATGGATTTGAAAACATTTTCGTTCAATTTATTTTACCGACACTATCAGTATTCTCATTCAATCTTATTTGATGAATGTTAAAGAAACCTCGAAATGGCCATTGCAAAAGATTGAATCGATAGAAAGGCTATTTAGGTCATATTAGACAAAAGTCAGTATCACATATCAATGACCACCGTCATTGTCCGAAATACTAAATTTGCAAGCTTGAATTAAAATGAGATGATATCGATTAACATATATCATCTTGAGAACTCTGCGAAAGTGTCGCCCTCTGTTAATTCTATTGAATGGTATAAGCTTACTTTAGCACGATTTATTCTTCCAAATATATATATATATATATATATATATATATATATATATATATATATATATATATATATATACCTATATATATATATATATATATATATATATATATATATATATATATATATATATATATATATATATATATATATATATATATATATATATATATATATATATAAGTATATATATATTAATTGAGGAGGGCCTATCAGATATTGAAGGACTTAGTGATGACGATTATGGATGGAGAGATAGGGACGTAGAAGTAAGCAATGATTATAATGATGAAAATACGTTAAAAGGAAGAAGTTCATATGATATGGAAGGTAATTTTGATGAAAAATCTTTTTCTTCCAGATGCAAATTCCCTGTTTGTACTAAGTGCAATATACATTTATGCATTTCAAAAAAACAAAATTGTTTTTTGATTTATCACTCAAATAAATGGTCAGTTGTAACATTATATTGTTTCTCAATTGTATTTCATTTTACAAAATCGCAAATACACTACCACTTATACAAAATGTGCAATATATTGTACCAGTCATATAATACCGTTTACTCACAATGTACAGTATATTGTACATATCACACCCCCTGAAATAGATGACGTAGAATTTTTTCAAGTTCACCAAAAAATTTTAAAAAAATGAAAATTCCTCCTAAATTCAGATTTTTATCTCGAAAAACAAAAAATCGTGAGCGAAAGGGTTAAATCCGTATGTTATTTTCACTGGAAAACCTCTATTTATAAAATCAAATACCATTAAAATGAATGCGCAGGTGTGACAAACGCATACTTATAAATCATTTTCGATGATGGGGCACGTACGATTGTTTCTAATAATTCTAGTTTTCCTCATTTGAATCATTTATGTGAAAGGGATAGGAAGCAAAACAAAAACTTGACATAATGGCGTACTATCGAGTGGAATATATGAAGTTGAAAATTTTAGATCCGATTGGAGAAGCTCTAGCGTGCCGTTAATAGGATAATAACCCTTAAACGGCTGTTCAAGTAATTTAGGCCCGTAAAATTATCACATTTATCAACAATAGGGTGCACGGAACGGGAAACTTTCCCTGCTCCTTATCTTCGACAGTTAGTCGCGTTTAATTATAAACCACGGGGATTTTCTCAAAAACTTCTCGTGACTTTCCATACTGTGATGTCCCCAATATTATTGGAATTTTAGGAATTTATATATTTCTGTATTAACGATTTCGTTTGGAAAAAGTCCAAAATTCAGAATATTGTTGAAAATTTTAGCAGGATAAGAATTATGGGTTTCGCCTGATTTACATCTTCAATATTGTGTGGAAGTTTGGAAATAGTAATAACAAACACAATTAATGCTAAAAAGTATGGAAAGTTTTTCGTAATTTTTCACCTTAATATTAACATAATCAACACAGTTTTGTTGAAAAATGTATAATGTATCAAATTTTATCACCGCTATGAAGATTTCTGTTAAAATTCATGAATGTACGTGCGAAAATAACGTGCAATCTATTCTCAGTTGAGTATATGTTAGTAGAAAAAATAAAATTTCAGTTGCAGAAAATTGTACTCATGTTCAACTTCAAAGCTTGGCATGTTGTTATTTGAGGAAGTTTGAAATAATGTTACTTCTGTAATGTAACTTTTAGTTTTCTTTTAGTCACTGGAATACAGGTTATCCATTTTTTTCAATATTTTTCATTGTATACTACTGCAGGAGACTTCACATACAACACCTCCATCCACATACAAAGATTCAACCCTCTAATCCAAACTGGATTGGGTTTAAAGGTGCAAATATCCTTAAATATTTCCAAATCTTTTGCAACTAGGTTGAAAAATTTCTGTTCATGCCCATACTCGACGTTCCGACGTAAAGAACTGAGATGCCAAATTTCAGCTCATTTGATCTGGGCTAAATTCAGTAAAAATTTTTTAAATATATATATATATATATATATATATATATATATATATATATATATATATATATATATATATATATATATATATGTATATGTATATGTATATGTATATGTATATGTATATGTATATGTATATGTATATGTATATGTATATGTATATATATAGGTACACTCACCGACTTAAAATTCGGGACAGCCAAAACTTTGATGAAATTTAATGGATGATAACTTTTTTCTCTAAGGTCCGATTCGAATGTTTTTTTTTCAAAATGTAGATAGATTTTTCGAGTTTGAGTAATGTTATTCAATTTTGAAAAAAAGTTGTACATGTAGAAATATAAAGGAAAGTAGCTAAATAATATTTTTCCCTGAAGTTTGTAACACCCTGTAGAGTAATTCTACAATCTAAACTCCAGTGTATATATTTTTCTGTAGATTCTGATTCATTCTCAACATTTTGCTTTTTAATTCGTCTCAATATCGTTCTCGGTTGAAGACATATGAATTTTTTAAGAAAACATTACACATTTTGCAACAGTGATGGTTTGTTTTGGATTCTTTCGTTTTCCGTAGAAACTTCGCATTCGTTTAACTAGTTTTATCTGACATTTCGAACATTTGAAACATTTGGCCTTTTTGATATCTTTATCGGTGGAAGAGAAAACATTACACATCTTAATCAAAAATCGTTAATTTTAATTGGAACATGAAAGAAGATAGGTTAAAAATTAGTACCTCGTGTTACCTCCTCTAGTTCTTATAACAGCTACTAAACGTCAATTAATTCCTATAATTAGACTTTAGATATCCTCTGTTGGAATATTATTCCATTCTTCTTCCACAGCGTCTCAGAGCTGTTGGAGTGAGAGTAATTGTCCTCGGTGTTTCTTGATATGTCTACCTAACATGTCCAATACATGTTTTATCGGATTCATATCGGGACTACGAGCGGGCCAGTCCATAATATTTATTGCAACGTCTTCTGAATATTGGGCCGTTATTCTTGCAGTATGTGGACGGGCATTGTCATGCACGAATACGAATTGGTTACCAATCAATTGTGAAAAAACAGCAACATGTTCTTCCAGAATTTCGTAGATATACCTCCGAGCTGTGACATTAACTTGACACACTCTTTCAAGTTCATTCCTTAACTCTACCGCACTGGTATGTCTACTTCTTGAAACTGAGACCTTAATAAAGCGATCATCACCGACAAAAGTAGCACGATTTCTTCTAGAACCATGTCTTCTACCATAACTTCCGGTCTCTCGAAACCTTGCCACGGCTCTTTCCACGCTAGATTTTGTTAAACCCATCATATTCGCCACTTCTCTGTAGAACCAACATCATGAAAAGCAACAGCTCTAGCTGAATCTTCGGAAGACAAAAGCATCGCGAATTGAAAAGTAGATACGGAATTCACAAGCCAAATGTTCGAAATGTCTTCTCAAAAAATTCATATCTCTTCAACCGAGAACGATATCTAGACGAATTAAAGAGAAAAATGTTAAGAATAAACCAGAATCTACAGAAAAATATAAACAATGGAGTTAAGATTACAGAATTACTCTACAGGGTGTTACAAACTTCAGGGAAAAATATTCTTTAGCCATTTTCCTTTATATTTCTACATGTACACTTTTTTGATGAAAATTGAATCACATTACTCAAACTCGAAGCATCTATCTACATTTTGATAAAAAAAAACATTTGAATCGGACTATGGAGAAAAAAGTTATCATTCATTAAATTTCATCAAAATTTTGGCTCTCCCGAATTTTAAGTCGGTGAATGTATATATATATATATATATATATATACATATATATATATATATATATATATATATATATATATAGATATATATATATATATATATATATATATATATATATATATATATATATATATATATATATACATGACATTAAAAATTCGAAGATCGTGGCCAAGAAGGTCTAAAACGGATATGAAAAACCTTTCCTGCACTGCACTATTGTTGACTTTCCATAGAGAGCTAAAATCTATTATTTTCGGGGAAAACACGACTTTAAAACATGCTGAAGAACTGCCAATGCAAAATATTACCAATATCGAAAAGCATAACGAACTATGATAGAAAATCCATGATTGGAATGGAAGTGGCTCGAGTTGCAATTTTTTGAACATTAGAGAACGAGTAACAAATCGAGTATAAAAATCTATTTTTACTAATTATTTGTAATCATCCTTCTATTCACCCGCACAATTTATCATTTATTTATTTCCTAAATTTTATAGAAAGGAGAAATATATTCAGTTTGCATTTAGCATCTGAAGAAGGTGAAGTTTCACCGAAACGTGTGTCATGCGCATTTTTCTATTGAACGTGTACTTAATATTTAGTTATTTACTAGTGAGCGGGCCGATTCGAGAAAATATAAATCACCGAACCCCGATGGGTGTCACGCCACTGCCGCCGCATAGCTGTCACATACCTAGCCGTCGTAGGCAGTCAGCTGATTCCGTACGCGGGAACTCGTTACTACGACGCGATTGGGCCTCGCGCGCCCGGTAACTTTCGAAACGAATGAAAGCCCTCCAATTACTCGTTCGAAAGCCGGTCACGTGAATTCGAGACCATGTGAAGCGAAAATAGTTCTTAAGCGTCCGGAATGCAGCCGTTTTCGCGAATTTCGGAGAAACGTCAAACTTTAAACGTTCGATATCGAAAATCGGCGTCTCGGATCGAGGCGAGACGTAGCCTAAGCACTACGGAAAGGACGCGGGCGATCGACAGGGCCCTTCGGGCCCCGCGATTCGGGGCCGATCTCCTTATCTCGGCTTCATAAGTTTGCCAAAATGCGGCCTTCGGCCGCCTGCATTTTGGGAAGTCGAATTTGGCGAAGCAATTATTTATTTAGTATTATATACTAGTGAGAGGCTCCCCCGCCTATTAAATAGATCCGTGAAAACTATAGATCGATGAAAATATAGTTTCCCGAACCACGATGAGTGCAAAGCCTGTCCCTGCCTCTGTCGAACGGTACGCGACGCGTCAAGTGCTGAGCCCGTCCCTGCCTCTGTCGAACGGGCGCGCCATCTGCTCACGGTCAATCGTAGTTTGTGCGGAATCGGTAGAATCGGTAGAATACTACTATACTTCGAAACTTCTCGATAGAATTCGACCCGTCCAACTGTCGGCTCGAAAGGCGGTCACGTGAATTGAAGTCCATGTGAAGCGAAAATAGTTCTTAAGGGTCGGGAATGCAGCCGTTTTCGCGAATTTCGGAGAAACGTCAAACTTTAAACGTTCGATATCGAAAATCGGCGTCTCGGATCGAGGCGAGACGTAGCCTAAGCACTACGGAAAGGACGTGGGCGATCGACGGGGCCCTTCGGGCCCCGCGATTCGGGGCCGATCTCTTTATCTCGGCTTTGTAAGTTTGCCATAATGCGGCCTTCGGCCGCCTGCATTTTGGGAAGTCCAAAATGGCAAACCAATTATTTATTTAGTATTATACAATATTAGTGTTGTAAAGATTCATATTACAACACGAGATGTTAAAGTTAAAACATCGAGTGTAGTAATATGAAATTACAAGAATATTGTACAAAATTTTATCTACTTCCATCTATGAATAAAAATATTTGGCAAAAGGCATTTTTACAAATAAAATGCACCTGTAAAAAAGCACCTGCTATCAAATTTACTAATCAAGTTTTTATGTTACCTTTCGCATGGTGACTGTCGAAACTTTGTCAAACAAATCCAAAAATATAAAAAGCGCTCCTCAAAATGAGCGATTCTAATGGAAGTTTACCCTCTGATATTGAAGCAGCGGCAAACGAAGCGATCTCAAGTTTATAATTATTGTTTATAATAAATAAATCATTCTTCTGAAAAGTGTGGTTTTATTCAACAGCAAAATGTTAATAAAACCGGTGTTTTTTTTTCATTACAGCACTAGTGCTGTAAAGGCATCTATTACAGCACTAGTTCCGTAACAGGCTGTAAAATTCATATTACTAAATGAAAGTAGATAAATTGTTGTTATTAACCATTGTTTTAATATAAAAATCTATTTTTCAAGCATAGCTTGCTAACTGTGATGCTATAACATTCCTCCGTTGAATTTCTTCTTTACTAAACACAACGACAATAAAAAGCACAGCCATGATAAACTAGACAAAACAAATTGATCACAAAAACATAATGCTCCATAGGTCGAAATACCCATTATTAACTTGAAACAGAATCAATACAAAAACATCAACCACCATGAAACAGTAACGAATTAGAATAGAAGGAAATTAACTAATGGCATCCTGTGGACATTCTCGTGGACATTATATCCTCATTAGTTGTGGATGCTCGGAACGAATTTCTTATTAACCTCTAAAAAAGTGACATATCATCATATATACAGTTAGCCCTCGTATTATTCACCATTTTGTAGCATCTGGATACTACAGGGTTTATTAATAAAATAGTAAAAACTGTTTTTGAACGAAATCCTTTATCGCACGTTACACTCCAGATATTTGGCAAATTAAATAGGCCAACACGACAGGGATGCTAGGCGTGCACATCCGCTGTATTCGTATATGCGTATTGTTGTTATTTTATTCATGAAGAATGAATTGTGAAAGTGATTCAGTAGAAGTTGAGGATAGCGATGATGAAGTCAGAACCAGTGTTTGTAAATTTTAGTAAGATATTCTATATACATAAATATTAAAATAGGAGTATAATATCAGTGTATTGTGAAGAGTTTATGATAATTTTTACCAATAATCTATTCGTATAATGAAAATTTCGTGAGCGAAAGGAATAATTGAAGCAATAAAATTTCTCAAGATTTTTATTTTGTTTCAGATGAAAACCATGCCATTCTTACAATTTCCTTTGGCTGAATTTGATTCAAGAATTCATAATGATTCCTGGGTAATGTACTAGTGCACAAGTCCAATTACCGTTAGGAACCGGCGTTAAACTGAAGGTCGACAAAACAATGATCAAAAAATTGTTTGAACCCTTTTAAAAAAACTATTCCTACATTGAATTATTTTGTTTTCAATTACTCTCAAGCGTTTTCGCATTTAATAACTCTCAAACGTTGTTTATTCATTCTTTGCGTGCTATTTACTTCATAATATAGAGTGAGGGAAACTTCGTTCCAACCGCGTATCCCACGACACCTCTCGTCTTTTTTTTCGAGAGGATGTCTTTGCGTGACTTACTTGTATAAATTCTAATGATATCTGACTGATAACGTCCAAGAGACCGGTCTATACTCGAAACAAATTGAAATTTTTAACGAAGTAAATCATGCTGACCAGGTGATCGACGCGTGTCATATCAATTCGTGTTCTGTTGTCGGTGTTCTTTTAAAATAAAATTTTTCGTTCCAGTAATGTAAGAGAGTAGATACAAGTTCGTAATATAGGCATTTACAGTTTTAACTGCGTTTGATGTATTTTGACTTGCTATTCGAGTGAAGATGTTCCGTGTCTGAGGCGTTAAAATAATATGATTTTTTGTGTTACAAGAACAATTTTTTGTGTTGAATGCTATCATATTTTTATTCGTTTAATTTATAGTATTTCTTTCATGACTTCCCTATTTAGAGTGAACATACCAAATGGTTCTCCATTCTCATTTATGAAACTGGAACAATTAATGTTGAGTTCGTCGCTGCACCATCTATGTTTAAGAATTAAATGTTTAAATGGGCTAAAATAAAAACCATTATTATATATAATGATATATATGAGCTCTGAGCTTTGAAATAGGCAAGAATAACAAGGTCTTCTCAGTCGGGGTTTCCGGTCACTCGGGAATCAAAGAAATAGAAGAGGCCAATATACTTGACAGAAAGGGAGCACAAACTTCAGAATATTTCTGTCGTATAAGAAAATACATCTATAAGAAAGAGTTTCTAGAGAGGGAAGAAGCCGAAACAGAAACACTATGGCTAAATCTTCCAAGGTTGGATAACACCAAAAAGTTATTTTGGAACTTCGAAACTGCAAGGTCCCAAAGATATCTGAATCTCAGTAAGAACAAATTACATCTCTCCACCTCTTCCTTACAGGAGACTGTCGCCTCAGCAACCGTCAGATGAGAATAGGTTTACCAGAAACTGACGAGTGTGGGGAGCAGAAGGAACCTCCTGTTCACCTGGTTACATTGCAAGCCAACGGAAAGAATGCTTTAGACAAGAACCTCGTTGAAGCCTTCCCTGATATAGGATGTCATCAGTACTCTGGAACGAGAAGGCGAGCTGTAGATGGCGCAGTAGTAAAAACAGCTCTGATGAGAGGCGCAATAGACCTTAAGATCGCGTTGCAGCATATCCCCATACTTATTAAATAAATAATGTATGCAGAACTCCAATAAATTTCTTCTATGACATTACCCTAATAACGAGCAGAATTCTTATAGTCCAAGATCATGACATTTCGCTCATATTGTCATACTCATACTTAATGTGTGTCTGGCGTAGGGTTGCCATCACCTAGATTGCCGATGCCGGACAAAAATTTTGAAAACTCCGGACATTTCTGTGAAATTTTGTTTTTCCCCGGACACCACGTGATTTTTTTTTTGTTTTGAATAAAATAAAACATCGTTTATATTTTAATTTTTTCATTTATTTAAACTTCAAACCGCTTGTTTGCCATATAAACAGAACAACAAAAAACAAATAAAATTCTATTATACATAGTTTAAAGCTTTCTCTTTTTGGTATCATCAAATAAAAAATAACTCATGAAGATAATTTTTGGTAGATAAAAAATCAAAATAGTCTTTAAAATCAGACTATTTTGATCAGAGAAGAAAGCGTATGGGTATTTAGCAAGTTTCTCTCCTTCCTCCATTACTGCGACCTTAGCGAAAAAACTCACTCTACATTCGCATTGTGAGCTGGTAACGAAAATATTACTATGCAATTTTGAGCAGTTTAAAATATAGATGTTTCGAAAAAATTCGGCTACAACTGGTTTGCATTTAATAGCTCATCTCCGTCACTGACTCTCAAGCTTGACACACCCGGACACAAAATTTGTCCGGGTTTTACCCGGACATATTTTGAAAGCCCCGCCCGGACGAACCCCGGACGCCCCTAAACTAGGACAAATCCGGGGAAACCCGGACGGATGGCAACCCTAGCCTGGCGGGATGTTTGGCCCATACGATCGATTTGGCTGCTTGCATAAGGTATTGAAATGGGTCCCTGAGTATAATATATAAAAATCAAGTGTGAGAAAATAAGAGAAGTAGGTCGCATTTTTTCCATCTTTAGCTCCTGATACCTGGAAATTGGCCGTCGGCACAAGATAGCGAGTACCCATACACTGTAAGTACATACGAGCACTACTTAATACCACAAATTTTATTACTGAGAAAATAAGGGACGTCTGGCGGCTCTGGGATCTTGCTCTATAGTAGACTAATACAAAATTAAAACAAAAAATCCCGAATGTGACATTTAACTCCAATTTAAAAAGCTGAAAGTAATTAGAACATGATTAATTTTCTTAACAACTTCCGAAAATGTTCAGTGTCTTAGTGTAATCAATAATAACGGAAAAATTTTAGGAAATAAAAGAAGATTAATATAGTAAGTAACGCTGCAAAGCTAACGAATGAAAATGTGAAGAGTTTTTTACGACCGTCGTTATCATGTCACATAAAATTCGTCTAGCTTATATTTTTCATTTTCTCGCGTCGGCAGGGGCATATCAACAACCATTCGCGTTTAATTCAGTCATATCGAGGCAAGTCGAACGTGAAGGTATTCGAACCGTGCCAATTCCCGAAACCGCGAGCTTCATCAATCATAATAAACTTGCGGAAAAATTAATGAATCATGTCGTGCAAATATGGGTTAATTGCATATATGTCTTTCAATAATTTTCGTGTTCATTCAAGTAGTGATATTAGCAGTGATGACATTACAGAAAAAGGCTTCACGGGCCTTTTCGAGACATCTATTAATTAAAAAAAGGCAAGACGGCAATCAATCTCACATGGTTCAATTTATATCTTCTCCTTCAATCTTTCGAACTCTTCCTTGGAGAACTTCATATATAACTCCCCAATCTTTCAAGTAACAAGCTCTTCGTCCTATTAAGTTTAATATCTTCTACAAAGATTAATACGAATTTTCAAATACTGCTGTGTCACTGTTCCATTCGAACAGTGACATAGCAGTATTTTGAATTTCCTTAATAATTCCTTTCATTACATCTATTAATTGAAAAAGGCAAGACGGCAATCAATCTTACATCGTTCAATTTATATGTTTTCTTTCAATCACATCTCCTGAATTCTTTCTTCGAGAAGTTTATATATAATTCCCTTATATATCAAGTAACAAACTTTTCGTCATATTAAGTTCAATATCTTCTTCAAGCATTAATTCAACTTTCCGAAGTTGAAGGAAACAGTGACGTAGCAGTGTTTCAAATTTCCTCAATAATCCCTTTCAATACATCTGTTAATTAAAAAAGGCAAGAAGGCAAACAATCTTACATCGTTCAATTTATATGTTTTCTTTCAATCACATCTCCTGAATTCTTTCTTCGAGAAGTTTATATATAATTCCCTTATATATCAAGTAACAAACTTTTCGTCATATTAAGTTCAATATCTTCTTCAAGCATTAATTCAACTTTCCGAAGTTGAAGGAAACAGTGACGTAGCAGTGTTTCAAATTTCCTCAATAATCCCTTTCAATACATCTGTTAATTAAAAAAGGCAAGAAGGCAAACAATCTTACATCGTTCAATTTATATGTTTTCTTTCAATCACATCTCCTGAATTCTGTCATCGAGAAGTTTATATATAATTCCCTTATATATCAAGTAACAAACCTTTCGTCATATTAAGTTCAATATCTTCTTCAAACATAAATTCAACTTTCCGAAGACGGAGGGAACAGTGACTAGCGGTGTTTAAAATTTCCTTAATAATACTTTTCAATACATCTGTTAATTAAAAAAGGCAAGAAGGCAAACAATCTTACATCGTTCAATTTATATGTTTTCTTTCAATCACATCTCCTGAATTCTTTCTTCGAGAAGTTTATATATAATTCCCTTATATATCAAGTAACAAACCTTTCGTCATATTAAGTTTAATATCTTCTTCAAACATTAATTCAACTTTCCGAAGACGAAGGGAACAGTGACATAGCAGTGTTTAAAATTTCCTCAATAATACCTTTCAATACATCTGTTAATTAAAAAAGGCAATCAATCTTACATCTTTCAATTTATATGTTTTCTTTCAATCACATCTCCTGAATTATTTCTTCGAAAAGTTTATATATGATTCCCTTATATATCAAGTAACAAACCTTTCGTCATATTACGTTCAATATCTTCTTCAAACATAAATTCAACTTTCCGAAGACGGAGGGAACAGTGACTAGCGGTGTTTAAAATTTCCTTAATAATACTTTTCAATACATCTGTTAATTAAAAAAGGCAAGACGGCAATCAATCGAACATCGTTCAATTTATATGTTTTCTTTCAATCACATCTCCTGAATTCTTTCTTCGAGAAGTTTATATATAATTCCCTTATATATCAAGTAACAAACCTTTCGTCATATTAAGTTTAATATCTTCTTCAAACATTAATTCAACTTTCCGAAGACGAAGGGAACAGTGACATAGCAGTGTTTAAAATTTCCTCAATAATACCTTTCAATACATCTGTTAATTAAAAAAGGCAATCAATCTTACATCTTTCAATTTATATGTTTTCTTTCAATCACATCTCCTGAATTATTTCTTCGAAAAGTTTATATATGATTCCCTTATATATCAAGTAACAAACCTTTCGTCATATTACGTTCAATATCTTCTTCAAACATAAATTCAACTTTCCGAAGACGGATGGAACAGTGACTAGCGGTGTTTAAAATTTCCTCAATAATACCTTTCAATACATCTGTTAATTAAAAAAGGCAATCAATCTTACATCTTTCAATTTATATGTTTTCTTTCAATCACATCTCCTGAATTCTTTCTTCGAGAAGTTTATATATAATTCCCTTATATATCAAGTAACAAACCTTTCGTCATATTAAGTTTAATATCTTCTTCAAACATTAATTCAACTTTCCGAAGACGAAGGGAACAGTGACATAGCAGTGTTTAAAATTTCCTCAATAATACCTTTCAATACATCTGTTAATTAAAAAAGGCAATCAATCTTACATCTTTCAATTTATATGTTTTCTTTCAATCACATCTCCTGAATTATTTCTTCGAAAAGTTTATATATAATTCCCTTATATATCAAGTAACAAACCTTTCGTCATATTACGTTCAATATCTTCTTCAAACATAAATTCAACTTTCCGAAGACGAAGGGAACAGTGACTAGCGGTGTTTAAAATTTCCTTAAAAATCGTTTTCAATACATCTGTTAATTAAAAAAGGCAAGACGGCAATCAATCGAACATCGTTCAATTTATATGTTTTCTTTCAATAATATCTTCTGAATTCTTCCTTCGAGAACTTCCTATATAATTCCCTTATTATATCGAGTAACAAAATGTCATATTAAGTTCAATATTTTCTTCAAACATTAATTCGAATTTCCAAAGGCGGAGGGTACAGTGGTGTAGACGGTAATCAATCTTGTATCTTTCAATTTTTATATTTTTTTCAATCACTTCTGAAGTTTTCATTTGAGAACTCCATATATAATTCCATTATCTTCCAAGTAACAAACTTTTTATCTTATTACGTTTAATATCTTCTAACAAGATTGTTTCGAATTTTCAAAGACAAAGGAAACACTTATATAGCAGTGCCTTAAATCTTGTTTATAATCCTTACCAGTAGATCTATTAATTAAAACAGGCGGCAATCCAATTTACATATTTTTTCGGGATCACTTTCTGCGAACTGCTCCATTGAGAATTTCATAAAGAATTCCGTAATCTTTCAAACTCTTCATCATAAAGTTTAACATCCTCTCAAAAAAGTTATTTCGAGATACCGAAGACGAAGCAAACGGTGATATATCAGTGTCTCAAATTGCCAAAATAAAGATTGACGTGGGTTATACTATCATCGGTGATCAATACTTCCCCAAATTGGCATCTACATAAAACATATTTCGATATTTTGTTTACTGTAAAGAGGAAATGAAGAATGATGGGTTAGCCCCAGGACACATGAATATATATGGATTTAATGTCTTCTAATATAAAAATACGCGAGAGCTCCGCCACTAACGTCGTATTTTCCCCCAGTTTTCTTCTTCTTAATATAAGTTTCAACCCCCTGAGTCAATTTGGAGGGATTGAAGAGATACACAAAGCTTGAATATCTGCAGAAGCAAATAGTAACTACCTAACATTAACTGAATTCACTTACAAATTTTCAGCCTTCATAACAGAATTTAGAATGGCTCGAATATCATCAAAAATACTTTTTCAACATAAAAACTGTTGCAATGAAAGAAATCAAATGAAACCCACATTTTGCATTTCACTAACATCAACGGTATTCACGTACTAAATTTCACCCCTTTAACTCAAATCATGAAAAATACACAGTTAACCATGGTCAATTTGACTGGATAACAACACAGAGCACCCTCCAACAAGGATATTAGAAACCAACAATTGACCACCTAGATCGAAAATGCAGAATCCCGTCGCGAAAATACATATTTCCTGACATGAAATGTCTACTCTGCAACTGTGGCGTATGTGATTCCAAAGCACGCTAACAGCGTTTGTAGAAACTCTGGGCATGTTCAGTTTATATAGTATATTAAATTGACCATGGCCAACTTGTATATTTTTCATGATTTGATTTTGAATATTGCGTAAATCGCAACAAGTATTTAAGGAGCGTACTCTCGTGAGCATGTGCAGAGTTAAAAACGCTATGTTAGCGTGCTTTGTAATCACATACGCCACAGTTATAGAGTAGATATTTCAAATCAGGAAATATGTATTATCGCAACAGGATTCCGTATTTTCGATCTAAGCGGTGAATTGTTGGTTTCCAATATCCTTGGTGGAGGGCGCTCTGGGTTGTTATCCAGATAGTAGTCCCGACCGCGATTTGTATTGGAGAGTTATTAGCAGGGCCGGATTAACCCTCTCCGAGCCCCTAGGCAACAACCCTGTCCGGGCCCCAGGTCTTTTCAAGTTGGTAAAAGGATGTAAGTAACTTCCTGATGATCGACTCCAGGTATCCAGTTACTTCAAAGTCTTATGTGATATTGCAACAACATGGTTACTTTGACTTGATGCTGCAGCATCCCCTTACCTGACTCGTTAGCTTTATTGAAATGGTCTTAATTGAATAGATTATAGATAAGTGATCAATGATGATCCAGGTTGCATGATGGGTTAGGAAAGAGAAATGAGACGGGACGTGGTTATTTTAAATTTGATCTTGTTGAACGCAATCAAATACAATAAACTAAATAAAACATGGAAAAAGTCAACTTCCAAGATATCTATCTTTTTTGTATAAGTAGTACAGTAAGTTTGAATATTAACTCTTCTAACTTTTTTAGAAACAAAATCGTTTAAAACATCTTGGAAGTTGACCATTTCTAATACATCATTTTTAATGGCCATTATCGACAATGAATTCAAACAGTTCTGAGAGATTATTAAACGAAGTCAGTTTATTAGTTCTACTACTAGATACTAGATGGTTTTGTATATATGAAGTATTTCATCAATTGACAACATGCGTCAAAAGAAAGCAATAATATTGTTGAGGAATTTCATACAAATTTTCAAATAAAATTTTCATTCGATGAAATTTTTTTTTCTTGGTGTGTGCACGGGCCCCTAGTCGATGCGGGGCCCCTAGGCAGTTGCCCACTCTGCCTAATGGTTAATCCAAACCTGACTATTAGAAAATTGTGAATTCACTCCAAGTCAAATAAGCTTCACTCAATTAGCAGATGCTGTGGAGAGGCGCAAAACCTCAAAACCCATGAAAAATAGTAAGTGAAATAGCTGAAACAATTAGCACTTCCCTGATACCAACTCAACCAACGTACAAAATTTCAACCCTCTAATTAAATCTGAAGGAACTGTGGTAGTGCGCAAATGATCAAAAAAAAAAATTTAAATATCTATAATTGGGGAGAAATCCTCGAAAAATAGGCTTTTTATTTTACCTCCATGCACACTCCATGCGACTGAATCTCGGATATACTGTTCATATTTCGGTACAGTGCATGGTCTATTATCTTCCAGGAAAACACGACTAAAAGCATAACGCCTTATCTTTCACACGAGTTTTACAAAATCATTTACCAAAATCAAACGAATGGCCTTTCAAAATTTATTACCAGAGTTTGAAAACGTGATTCGTGCTCAGATCAATGAGAAAAATTTATAATTTCATTTGTTTGATAGTTATTTACATAATAAAAACTTCAGTCATTGTAAACTATAAAACATTGATGGCTGAATCGTTTCAATATTTGATGTTGAGATTGAGACATTAAAAACGTGCCTTCTATTGAAAACACAAATACGACACTGGGACATAATTGAAACCATATTAAAGATACTGCAGAGGATAAATGTAAATAAGTTTCAATACTTGACAATAATTCAAGTAAATTCGATGGACGATGAATCAACTCTGTGGTAGTTCATATTTATATTAAAAAAATTAAATAATAAGAAAATAACTTGTCTAAAAACCACAAAATGAAAATAACTTTTTATTCGACTAGTTTCGCCTGTTACAGCATTATCAAGACTGAATACATAATTGCAAAGACATCGCTTGAAAATATATAAGTATTACGGTTCGGTACCTGGGGGTGGTAAAATGTAATCGATGGGTCCAAGTTATCAGAGATTTAACAGTGGGGAGTGGTTTAAGTCTAACTGGTCATTAAGAAGAATGTAATTATGGGATTTTTGGATCTTGTTTATTTCCATGGCTTCCAGGAAGTTCATTATCATACCTTTATCACAGTAATGAAGAATTTTTGGTTTGAAAGAGGATGAGATGTTATGTTTTTTTGACTCTAGATGTTCCCTAAATGCTGATTGTCCGTTTTTTAGATGTTCTTTTAGCCTGGTTTCAAAACATCTCCCGGTCTGACCTATATATGTTGAATTACATTCTTCACAGTCCATTCTATAAATTCCTGTTCTCTTCATTGGATCGACTTTTGACATTTTGTTATTAAAAATCATTCTATCTAATCTGCTGTGACTCGAAAAAGCAGTATTCAAATTATTATTTTTAAAGAATTGAATGATCTTTGAAGCGGGGATGTGCGTATAAGGGATGCTCACAAACTTTTGTACATTTTTGTTATTGCAGTATGGTCTATATAATTTCAAATTGATAAAAAGTTTCTCTTTTTTCGAAATTAAACTATTTATTATTTTTAGTAGAAAATCATTGTTAATACCTATCGCGCGAATCACGTCAATTTCTACCATAAGGTCTTGTTTTGATAAAGGAACCGAAAAAGCCCTGTGAATCATTGAGTTAAGAGCCGCGAGTCGGTGGCTAATTGGACTGAAAGAATTATAACTTATGATGGCGTCTGAGAAAGTAGGTTTCCTGAATATTGTATATGAAAATTTATCCTGTTGTTTCGATATTGTTAGGTCGAGAAAATTTAACGAATTATTTTGTTCTGTTTCTACTGTGAACTTGATCTTATCATGTATTGAATTTAGATATGTTAGGTATAATTTAATATGTCGGTCTGTCCCATTGAATCCAACCAAGATATCATCCACATAGCGGTACCAAAAAATAATATGTTTTTTAGACAGATCTGATTCTAATATTGTGGTTTCCATGTTGTCCATGAATATGTCTGCTAATAACGGGCTGAGGGGAGAACCCATAGGAAGACCTGAATTCTGTAAATATATTTTGTTTTTGAATCTAAAAAAGTTCTGTCTCAAAACAACATTAAATAATGTTGAGAATTCTGTTTTTGTTGCTGGAAGTTTTTTGTTTTTCTAATATGTTTTCAATTAGAGGTATACACTCTTTCGTAGGTATGTTAGGAAACATGTTGGAGACGTCGAAGGACACTAATTTAAAATTTTTATCAAAATCGATTTTTTCTAATTTTTGTATGAGTTCTAATGAGTTTTTCACACTATATTTTGGAGAGAAATGAGTATGTTCTTTGAAGGCTGTGTTGAGAAATTTTGAAAGTTTACAAGAAGGAGCTTTCGAAAACGAGGCAACTGGTCTAATGGGTAGGCCGTCTTTGTGTACTTTAACAAGACCGAATAATTCGGGAGGTTCAGCACTCATTGGAATAACTTTTTTCTTTAGGTAAAAGGAATCCAACAATTCTGACGCTTGTTGTACGTTCGATTTAATTTGAGTTAAAAAGGACGTCGTGGGATCTTTTTGTAAAAGGGAAATATCTAATTTGGATAAGACCTCTTCCATTTTATTAATGTACTCTTCTTGCTTCAAACATACTAAAGTGTTTCCTTTGTCGGCTTTGGTTAGTACTAGGTTGTTATTTTTGATTTTCTCTTTTATGTTTTTAATGATTTTATATTCACGGTGTTTCCTTTCTCCAGTCGCTTCATTTCTTATGGTATTTGCCAGAATATGTTTACCTTTGTTAGGCTGTGCAATTATTTTTATATTTTGTTGGATTGCAACTTCCAAGTGCACTCCCAAGATTTCCTTCTCATGTTTTTTTGTGAAATTGGGTGAATATTTCGGACCTTTATTCAAAATCTCATTTTCTTCTATATCAAAGTTGGTATTTGAAAGGTTCTTGAACCTTGGATAGAAGTCGTAAATTGGTTGTGTCACATGTGTAATGGTTGGTTTTTGTTGTTTCGCTGACAATATACTTATTTTCTTCTGTTGAGATTGACGTTTAGTGTATATAATTTTACTCACTTTTTCTCTCACTGTATCATCTAAAATATCGAACTCAATGGCTTGAAGATGGCGAAAAAGGTTAGTGTGAACAAGTTTCAGGTAGGATCTGCAGATATGTCGTTTTTTATGTAAGGAATTAATTTCTTCTCTTATCCACTGTTTTTGTACCATCTTCTTCAGTTTTTCGGTTAAACATAATTACATTCTTCTTAATGACCAGTTAGACTTAAACCACTCCCCACTGTTGAATCTCTGATAACTTGGACCCATCGATTACATTTTACCACCCCCAGGTACCGAACCGTAATACTTATATATTTTCAAGCGATATCTTTGCAATTATGTATTCAGTCTTGATAATGCTGTAACAGGCGAAACTAGTCGAATAAAAAGTTATTTTCATTTTGTGGTTTTTAGACAAGTTATTTTCTTATTATTTAATTTTTTTAATATAATAATTCAAGTATTTATAAAATGGTGGTAATAGGGTAAGAACGGAACCCTATTACTAAGACTTCTGTCTATCACAAGGCTACATCTCAAGAACCGCGACAGCTAGACCGTTGAAATTTTCACAAATTATGTATTTCTGTTGCCCCTATAACAACTAAAAACAAAATAAATAAAAATATTTAGAAGGGGGCTCCCATACAACAAACGCGATTTTTTTGCCCTTTTTTGCCGAATATCAATAATGGCAACAGGTAGGCACTTGGCATATTCACAAAGTACGCAGTTGTATGTTTACTTTAATGATAAATAATAAAATTAAAATATAATAAATATTTTAGGGGGGCATAGTCAATGGTACGGAACCCTTCGTGCGCGAGTATGACTCGCACTTAGCCGGTTTATTTTATATTAATTTCTTGAGGTTGAAATGTGCCATCATCAGCGTAAAATGCTCGGATTTTTAAATCAAAACGATCGGTAATATAGAAATATTTTCCACTAATAGAATATGGTAGTATTACGACATCACTGTCATCTAATTAAATAACGTGGAAACATAAGTCCAGACTTCCAAATGATCTCCACCTCACTGTTTTTTTAAATAATATATGATAGTCTCCGGCTCATTGTTTTTTTTAAATAATATATGAAACATTGGAAAAGCCCATCATAGAGATATCGATAATAGATTGTTCCACGATGAACATCTGACAGGTGTTAACTTCCGTTTCCAAAGGATATTGAACCTCAAAATATCCTAGCATATTAGACGCCATAAGATGTTCTTTAGATAAAGATATTAATGAGAAGTTAAGTATTTTTCTTCACTTTCATATATAAGAGTTAATTTGATTTGGATAGTAACACTGGGAAAATAAAACTATACACTTTTTAGTCGTATTGTAACCCATAAAATATATACTGTTGCAGTGTATCAAACGAAAGCAGTCAGGTGCGACAGTACTTTTGTCATTCGTTTTGGACCTCCTAGACCACGATATATATATATATATATATATATATATATATATATATTTGTATATATATATATATATATATATATATATATATATATAATATATATATATATATATATATATATATATATATATAGTTATAAATATATATATATATATAAATATATAGATATCTATATATATTTGTATATATATATATATATATATATATATATATATATATATATATATATATATATATATATATATATATATATATAATATATATATATATATATATATATATATACATATACGAGGGCTGTCCGATAAGTACTTAGCCTACAAATGAAAAACAAAAATTTTGGAAAAGTGCCGATTTATTTCTCAACAAAGTCTCCTTTTAGCTAGATACACTTTACCCAGCGATGCTCCAACTTCTTTGACCCGTCTGAAAAATACGTTTTCTGTAGGTCTGCAAAGTAGGCCTCCGTAGCGGCGATAAACTCCTAGTTTGACTCAAATTTTTGACCGGCGAGTGACTTTTTCAAGTTTGAAAACAAGAGGAAGTCGCACGGGGCCAAATCTGGAGGATACGGTGGATGGGGCAGCAGTTCGTAGCCTAATTCGACCAATTTAATCGAGGCGACGGCGGAGGTGTGAGCCGGTGCGTTGTCATGGTGGAAGAGCTCTTTTTTCTACTTCAAATGGGGCCGTGTTTTCTACAATTCGTTGTCGAATTGGCCCAATAATTTGGCAAAGTAGAGCCCTGTGACTGTTTCACCCTTCTCCAGATATTCGATGTAGATTACACCTTGTGAATCCCAGAAAATTGTGGCCATCACCTTTCCGGCCGATAGGACAGCCTTCGCCTTCTTCGGAGAACGTTTGCCGGATGAATTCCACTGTTTCGACTGTTCCTTGGTCTCTGGTGTGTACCAGTGGATCCATGTTTTGTCGACGGTCACGAAACGACGCAGAAATTCCTTCGGATTGCGCTTCAAACATTGCTCTGAAGTGGTCTCACGGTTGCGCTTGTTTTCCGGAGCGAGCAAACGCGGCACCAAACGTGCAGACAGCTTTCTCATGCCCAATACTTCATGCAGGATATGACCCACGCGGTCTTTTGAGATGCCTGCTGTCTCAGCTTCTAGCGCACCTTTAATCGGCGGTCTGCCAATACGAGATCGCGGATTTTTGTAACGTTATCCTTCGTGGTTGCCGTTTTCGGAGCACCTGGGCGTAGCACATCAAAAACCGACGTGCGACCACGTTGAAACTCGTTGAACCAATTTTTACGGTCGCCATCAAAGAAGAAGAGTCACCGTGCACAGCATCCAAACGCTCTTTCATTTCGCTACGCGATTTCCCTTCCAAAAACAAGAATCGAATCACTGACCTATATTGCTCTTTTTCCATTTTGCTAAAATTCGCGAACACGCCCGCTTCAACACGCTATCGAAACAAAACTACCAGTCCGATGCGGCTGAAATTGTGACAGTAGCCGTCTACAAGAATATACTACATGATAGTAAATTTCTCTTGCGATAGTGGCGCCATTGGGCGGTGAGGCTAAGTACTTCTCGGACCGCCCTCGTATATATATATATATATATATATATATATATATATATATATATATATATATATATATATATATATATAATATATATATATATATATATATATATATATATATATATATATATATATATATATATATATATATATATATATATATATATATATATATATATATATATATATATATATATATATATATATATATATATATATATATATATATATATATATATATATATATATATATATATATATATATATATATATATATATAGGTATATATATCTGTATTTTTTCCGGTACATAAGTTAAATGAGCTGAAAGTTGGTAGCTGGGATAGTTTTCGTTGCAGAACGAAACTATCAAAATTTGGTTAAATTTTTCCAACCGCCGCCATTTTTCTTTTTTCGAAAAATTGCCGGACTCCACAGCTTCTGCAGATTGATTTAGAGGGTTGAGGTTTGGTACGTACATTAAGTTTATGTTGACTCAAAATTCTTTTTTGGTTTCAATTTTTTTCCTTAACCGCACTGCATTTCATGGTGACTATTTCGTTCGAATTACATCTCGATCTGCCATCAGTACGCGATACACTTCGCGAATTTTTTTCACAATAGAGGGTTGTAATTTTGTACGTGGATTACGCTGATGTTGAGATAATTTTTTTCGTTGGTTTCAACATTTTTTTTTCAACCTCGATGATCATAAATTTTTTTTCTTCAATTCTGTTTGCTATTTAAGCGTGGTTTTTCAAAATATAATTCCATTTTAGAATTGCATCTCGACGCGATACATTTCGCGCGAAAAATACGACCTTAGTGATGGAGCTCTGCTGTTCACGCCTTTTTTTCTTTGTTCTCGAACTTTCGATAATGTTTTATTATCTTCTTCAGCGGATCGAGAAGACATTAGGTTGAGACCTTTTTTTGGACTGTTCAGTAGGTATATACAAATCAAATTGTCTAAACTTAATATCTTCTAGGACTCCTGAAGAAGATAATGAAAGATTATCGAAAACCCAAGAACAAAGGAAAAATAGTTTCATTTTCCCAGGGCTGCTATCCCAACTCTTGTATTCACCGATATCCTGCGAACATATATATATATATATATATATATATATATATATATATATATATATATATATAACTATATCTATAATTTTATATATCTATATATATCTTTATATATATATATATATATATATATATATATATATATATATATATATATATATATATATATATATATATATATATATATATATATATATATATATATATATATATATATATATATATATATATATATATATATATATATATATATATATATATATTATATATATATAAATATGAAATATTCGTGGCATTCACTGAACACGTACTTAATTAATTCTTACAAAAACAAAACTACAACTTTTATTCGACAAAACAAAATTAATCAAACAAAGACCCTAGCCTAGTGGAACTAGTTTCTTGAGTCTCGACGCCAACGACATTCTTAGGATGTATGTGTCGAGACTCATGCAACTACCACCACTAGGGGTATTGTTTGATTAGTTTCGATTTTTCAATCCATCAAGAGTTGAGTCATGAAAGTCATGACGAACCGTAAACTGTTCAATAAAGTCGTTTTCCTAATTAAATTCGCCTGTTATTGCTGAAAATGACAAATAAATGTATATATATATATATATATATATATATATATATATATATATATATATATATTTATTTATATATATATATATATATATATATATATATATCTTTGGGTTTCTTGTTCTTGAGTTTGTAGTGCTTATTGAAATATAGATGAAAGCATTTGTTATTAAAAAATTTTTGTTTACTTCTTAGACATACACGTGTTTCGGTCTGGTTTGACCTTTTTCAATGTCTTCAACTTTGTACTACAAATTAATATAAACATTACAGCTCCATTGGGTTTTTTTGAATTTGTTTTCAACCTGTTCGTTTACAAATTTTAGATGTTTTAGGTTAAATTTTAGGAAACTAGGAAATAAATCTTGATTTTTGCAATGAAGTAGGAATATTCTTCGGTTCTTCTGTCTGCATACTTTGGATTTTGCTTTAAAGATGTTTTGGAAATGTAGGATGTTTTCCGTTTGATGATTCACCATTTTTCACTCGGTGGGAAATTTATTTGAGTTAGGTTTTCTTGCACTGTATAATCATTGTAAAAATCAAGATTTAGTTCCTAGTTTCCTAAAATTTAACCTAAAACATCTAAAATTTGTAAACGAACAGGTTGAAAACAAATTCAAAAAAACCCAATGGAGCTGTAATGTTTATATTAATTTGTAGTACAAAGTTGAAGACATTGAAAAAGGTCAAACCAGACCAGAATATATATATATATATATATATATATATATATATATATATATATATATATATATATATATATATATATATATATATATATATATATATATATATATATATATATATATATATATATATATATATATATATATATATATATATATATATATATATAATATATTTATATATATATATATATATATATATATATATATATATATATATATATATATATATATATATATATATAATATAATATATCGATGGTGTCCTGACAATATCTCCTATCTGCAAATTTTCTGAAATTTCATATCTAACGCCAAACAAACAAATGCATCGTTATACGCATGCCACGAACTGCACCCAACTGCAGCATTACAGTATCAGTATTCAAATTGTGTAAAGTAATATCTCCTAACTGAATTGCCCACATAACCTTAAAAAATATCTTCTATCTACAAGCGCGCCATATAACAGCATAAGTGGTTTCATGACAGGTGAGTTGTTTCAATGAAACAGTAGTTTTTACTTAGTATAAATCTAATATTCTAATCAACAACATGAAATGAAGCATAAAACTAGTTGTATTTGTTTTGTTGTAAGTTCATTAGAATTTAATTAGTAACATTTTATATGTTCATAAAGTTAGAAAACATAATCAGACTGCCTCTTTTCTAAATTTGTTTTTGCTAAACGTGCGAAACTCCACGTGATTACGGTAGCTATTTCAAAAATATATTCTTATTATATTTTTGAAAAGGTAAAATCCATGTATACCTACAATGTCCGATAGATCAAAAAGGATTCTCAATCTCGCCTTGAGTAGTGTTTCACCAGAGCAGAATATTTTTGAAGAGACTAGTAACATTAATATTGAAGAACTTCCAATAATTTTTGATGAGAACAATGTTTTCAATAATCTTATCACAAAACATGATGTATAGTCACCCAACGACTGTAAATAACGATGGGTCAGTTAATTTCTGCAGTGTTATACCAACCATAGAGCACCCTAAAATAACAATTTTGCACAATATTTCGTTAACTCCATTAACAACTACAGATTACGAAAACCAATCCAAGTCTAGTGACAACCCACTTACAGATTTTGACACTGATCCATTAATAACACAACGAACCAAAATGGAACTGGAATAGAAAGTTCTGAATCCCCAGATGTAGTTATACAATTTTCAACTAATGCAATAACGGACCATGAGGGTTTGAATGATGTATCAAACTTAAATGAAACTGCAGCAGAAGACTACGAAAAAAGCGCCGCCGTCATTTTACAATCTGCTGAGCAAGAAGAAAGTCAAATTCTAGATAAACATATCGAAACTAACTCAGAAGATGGAGAAACTCAACGGAAAAGAATAAAGCTAACAAATACCGACACCTGGAAAAAAAACGCTATTAAAAAGCTTCACATGAAAGGAAAGCAATATCTGGGATATACTCGAAGAGATGGTACTGCGCACTACAATATTATAAGAGAACCTCGGAAATTAGGCCCTAATGGCCAATCTAGAAATTGTGCTCGTTCTAAAAATAGATTCTGTTCAGATTTTTCCGAAACTCATCGAAGAGAACTTTTTGATCATTTCTGGTCTGAGACGAGTTCGGATAAAAAAACTTTTTGTAGCATCACATGTGTCACGAGTGAACCCCAAACGTAAAAACACGAAACTTAAAGGCAAAGATATATATTTACCAGTTGATTATGTTAGAGCCACTATGGAAGCACGAAAAAAGCCGATGCCATATGAAACTCGGGTATTGAAACATCCTTTTTTTAAAAACTTTGCGGAAAAGAAAGGCATGATATATCACTCGATTAGGCCAGGACAATGCAAAAACGATCCAACTGTAACCGACATAAAAGCCTTATCATACAGTCCCGACGGTATTATTCGATATAAGCGATATAAGATTTTGATGACGAATGGCGAGAGTTGCCCATAAGACCGAAAAGTATTACTGTCAGTGATTGCAGTTACCCACAATTGCATGAATCAACATTAAAACTGTCTTACTCAAAGTGGAAACACATACAAGAATTAAAGTCAGTAATTCCGGAAGACTGCCATACGTTCTATGATAATTTACCAAAAAATGGAAAAAACTGAAGTTTATTTATATTTAAAGGAATTTTGTTTGTTTTTATGTTTATGTGTAGTAAGCAGAATATATATTTTTATTTTGTTTATTTACTTTCCAATACATATTTGTAATAAAATCATAACTTTTAATCTTTATAGTTATTATAGAGTAATTCCACCTATCTAACTCAAATCTTCCTGGGGACACACTTGAAAAATTAGCCTAACCTAACCAAACCACCTATCTCAGATAAAATCAAAACTAATATCTCCTATGTGTTTTTTCTTGATAGCCACCAACAAAAAAATTATGTTCATGTATAAAATGTTGTAATAATGAATAATAAACATGGTAAAACTCTGCAGACAAAATCGATAATAGAAAAAAACTCAAACGGTTTTTTGTGTCTCCTGTAAAATGTCAAATTTTCAGATAGGAGATATTGTCAGGACACCATCGATATATATATATATATATATATATATATATATATATATATATATATATATATATATATATATATATATATATATATATATATATATATATATATATATATATATATATATATATATATATATATATATATATATATATATATATATATATATATATATATATATCAGTGGCGGCTCGTGAGGTTTTGGTTTGAGGAGGCTACAAGAGGTGTTAAAAATACACCATAGGCGAAAATTTTTAGGATTTCAAGGTCAATATAATTTAAAGAAAATCAAAGTAAAACAAGCACCGTAAGCTATTAATTTGTTTTCACTTTCGAGTGTCTACCTTGAGACCTACAACTCCTATTTACAATATCCACAAAAATTCTTCTCAGCCAATTAATCAATTCATCTATTCATCAAATTTTTTCTTTCACATAATAGGTACCTACCTACCTACTTAACGAATTTTTTAACAGCTGGTGAGAGCAAATAAAAAGTTATTATATATTTTTGAAGATTAGCGGGATTCTGCGATCTTTAACGTTAGCAAAATGATCTATAATATCCTCATAAAATTTTTTGTCTTTCGCCAAAACTTTTACCAATTCCTTTTCAATAGACAACAAACTAATATTTTTCAAACGATCCTGGCTCATTGAATTTCGTAAATAAGTTTTAATTCTCTTAAGAGTGGAAAACGAGCGCTCTACGGAAGCTGATGTCACCGGGATAGAAACAATGAGACATAAGAGTTTATAAACTTGGGGTAATTCTTGGTTCAAATCATTATCAAAAAGATATTTAATAGTCCTCACATGATTTTCATTTTGCCCCAAAATTTCATTGTCATTATAAACAACACAGTTCACTTTTTTATGGCCACCTTATCAAAAAAAGTGTATTTTTGACATAAATTTTCTAAAAGGTTATCTGGAAAATTAGCCGAAAATCCGGTAAACAAATTTTTATTGAGTAAGTCGAAGAAATGCAGTTCTTTCAAATCAGAGAACCTTATTTCTATTTGACCCCTAATAATATCCAAAATTTCATAAAATATTTGCTTATAGTGAAGCTCCATATCTGCGTAACTGAATTTCTTTCGTTTTGGGTTAAATTGAGTCGTATCATCAGTAGTTTGAAATACAGAAAATAGTTTTTTAAAATAAACTTCTGCACGAAATTCTGAATTTTTTTCCAAAAGAAACTTGAGATTTCGTGAGTAAATTACATCTGAAAACTTGTGCTGTAAGATTTGAAAAAATATTTGTGTTTGTTCAAAAATTAATTTAAAGATGTTTAAAAAATATATAAATTCCTTATCTTGTAAGTAAGATATTAATCCGCGTGCTGTATTTAAAGTTACTTTATCGGTGAAAAATTCCTCACTTTCAACTAGGTATAGAATTAAATCCTCAAATCCTAAGCGGCCCCAAACAGAGACATTTTCAATAGTAGAAAGTAAATACTGCCAACAAAATAATTTATTTTTTATCTGTGATCCGGTTAAGCAAGGATGTCTCTCATAATGTATTAAAACCGCGGTTTTGTTTTCTGTTACGCTGCACCAAATTGTTTAATTCAGGGGTAGGTTTTTTTTGTTTTTATCAAAACTTTATCCTCATAACTTAGGGCACTAAAGTTATGGGATAACAAATATTCCACTAAGTCACCATTGAAATTTTTGAAATTAATTTCAGTAATCAAAATGATTTTAAAACAATACGCGTAACGCGAGCTGATTCCGGCGTCCATTATTCAGACAGTACGAATTTCTGTGGGTATATCGTGGTATGAATTAGGATCATACTACGATTCAATCAACGACTTTACTCGATGTCAGGGAGATTCTATAGTTGTGATTGGTCGACATTTTATAAGACTGGACTTTATCGGTGTTGCCATGTACATGTGTTTTGGTTTTCTATTTCAATGAAGTATTCATTCGGAGTATTTGTTTTTGAGTGGTGTGAGTTTGCTTTTCTGTGGCAGGCATAATGAACGTTGAGAATATACCTTTCTAAGCTTTCCGCAGCGTTGCCACAAATCTTGAAATGAATGAAATGCAGTAAATGTAAATACCTTCTATCTTAATTAATAAATTATATTATATAATGTAGGTTGAAAGGAAGGTAGGTGCATAAAATAATATGATTTTGATTAATATGAATATGCTGAATGCTGACTATTCAATATAATGATTTAGTGATACACGGAATATTATTGAGGAGGCTTAGCCTCCTTAGCCTCCTTTGACTAGCCGCCCCTGATATATATATATATATATATATATATATATATATATATATATATATATATATATATATATATAATATATATATATATATATATATATATATATATATATATATATATATATATATATATATATATATATATATATATATATATATATATATATATATATATATGTGTGTGTGTGTGTATGTGTGTGTGTAGAAGCAATTTTAAAACATTTTTGCCCGATTTCACCAACTAATTCCTAATGTTAGGCTTAGGAATTCCTAAGTGCAATTAGCGTTTCACCACGCGTTAAGTAATGCGCCTAAGGACGATAGGAAATACCTAACGTTAGGATAGCTTTTTAATGTTTAACCTCAAATTGTTTAGTTGTCAAATGCACATCAAATTTGGAGTAATTTCCATAGAAATATAATAAAATTATTATATTTCTATTATTCTTTCCCTTTTTCTTACTATCCTTTGTCAAATTTACAGTCTAGTATTAAACAGTGGTGCCAATTATATGTACAAAACTTTACAAACCAAGTTTTTAACAAGGTATTTCTTACCTAAGGATTTCTTAGTTGGTGAAATCCGATTTAAGTAAGTATCGGATTTAGGTATTTCCTCTTAGGAATTACTTAGTTAGGAACTTCCTAAAATTCAGTTGGTGAAATCGGGCATCAAACTTCCTAAATATTATAGAGGTATACCTACTGAAATTATTTCCAACGTGAATTTCCTTTTAATCTAGAGTACGTGAATCTCAATTAAATTGAATCTCAAAAATCCGAAGAGAATATTAGGATATATTGGGACACATACCAGAAAGAGTTTCACCTACTTATTTGCTATGTGTCAAATTAATTATTTTTCACGATTGCTCACTCGGAGCCAGTCTTCCGACATCGGAATTTTGAATCAAATTCAACTAAGGGATCATCAATTATTACCTGAATACCTCCGAAACTGCGGCAAAGGATGAAAATTTGAACGTCGGTGTTTTTTCCTTTTCTCCGAACCTCTAATTGGCGAGGGCGTTTTTCGTTAGGGCAAAGGTTACGGTGATTATTCTAAAAGAAGAATAAATTTTTGTCAGTTACTCGCGAAATGAGATAATTAAGTAATTAGGGAATGGAAAAGAAGATTACCATAGATTATTTTAGTTAACGAGTTTGTGGATGAAGACTACTCTTTGTTTTCACGGAATGATCATAAATTTGTAATAATGCGAAAAGAACTTTATAATATAATTTATTGAAATCATCTCGGGGCGCTTTTTTTTATCTCAAGAGAGTTACGCCGGTTCCGGACGGCCAATGGGATTGAATCTAAGTCATTGCCCAACAGATCTACAAATCTTTGAACCAATAAATTTCATGGGACATAAACAACACCCTCGACTGGGACTCGAACCCACTATCCTCGGTTAACAAACGATAAACCTTACCGCTGGACTATCGCGGCCTCCTCGCGGGGCGCTTGTAAGACTTTATAACCTTTCGCTCCTTCCGAGAATTGCCCATAAAAACAAATTGTTCGTGGTTCGAGTTATTCAAATTTCAAAGTGTGAAACAATTAGACAAGAAACGTACCTTATTTCAAATAAAACTTCTACCTGGAACTGCATTGTTAAATAAGTGTAATGCTTAACTACTTGTGACTTCTACCTGACCACCGAAAAGAAGATCTTCCAGAAGACCTGAGTAATTTGAATTTATTGATTTACAAATATTCTGGAAAATTCACTTTCAAAGCCAGAGCCTTATATTTAATATATCGAATTAAGAGCTGAATGAATGGTTCTCACTTATCAAATATACAGAGTTGAATTTAAACTACGAACGAAAAACTAAAAAATTATACCTAGTACCTAATAAGTGATACACGTGCGGATACATATAAACAATATGGAGGATATAAGGGATATAAATATCAAGGATATAACCGTGAGAATTCAGAATAGAAAACAAAGCATAATTGGAAAGGGTCCATTAATTCACAAATGTAATAGTCAAATTATTTTGGAATCTATATCAGGTAAGTACCTACCTATTTTGAAATGAATGAGTCAGTTGTATGTATTCTATAAAACGTTCTAATTTTTCACGAAAATGGCATGAAAAAGGTGTAAAATTAATACTTAGTACATAAAATGAGAAGATTGAAATTAAATAATTAATTGATTTTCATCTTGAATTTATGTGATAAGTTGCTCGAGCATAAATAATTTCAATTTCGTTGGAAAATGTTTAAAACATCATCTAGAAGGCATGTAATAATCCATAGGTGGCTTGAGCTCAAATAATAAACCTAGATGAAAAATATTAAAGAATTGCCATCAAGAATGGTAAAAACATGCAACAAATTGATTGAGCTTAAATAATATCAATCTCGTCGGAAAGTAGTTAAAATCTTCATCTAAAATGAATGTAATAATAATTCGCTTTAAAGTTGTTGAAGCTTAAATAAATACTATCAATCTCGTTAGAAAATATTTAAGAATCTTCATCTTGAATGCATATAATAATAAGCCGCTTGAGCTTTAATAATTAGTCTAGTTAGAAAGTATTTAACAATCTTCATTTAAAAAATATGTAATGAGTTGTTTTAGCTTAAATAATATGAATCTCGTTGGATAATATTTAAGAACCTGCATCTAGATTGCAAGTAATAATAAGTGCCTTGAGCTTAAATAATAAATTAATCTCGTTGCAAATGTTTACGAGTTTTCCGAGGAGTTTTCACTTGAGTACAAGTTCTCAGTTGCCTTGGCTTAGCCAATTATAATCTGATAAAAAAATATTTTAGAATCTTCATCTAGGATACATGTATTATTAAGTCGCTGGGGCTTAAATAATTAATATCGTTGGAATATATTTGAGAATCTACATGTAGGATATTTTCAAATGTGTATCACGATCATTACTAACGAAAGAAAATTTCATGGAACTGTAACATGGAAAAATCTATCTTAACTTATCTAGCATATTTCAGAGTAATTCAAATCAAAATAATTTGATTTAATATTAACTGAAAGAGGCTTTTCAACTGATAAATATAACTTATATAACATAATTAATATTCCAATTATACCTGTTTGAATCTACCTGAAAGGTTGAGCAGAAGGATCTATTTAAATATATAAAAAGATAAGAGGTTATATCAAAACCTTTAGTAGAATGCGAAATTCTTAGATAATTCTATTCTACAGTTAAGCAGTGCAATTTTATGCATTTAAATATGCAAGGTCGTTCGAAAACCTTCAATCCTTGTTTATGTGATTCTCTGTTATACTACGGATTATTATTTATCAAAGAATATAAATAACTATTCCAATAATCTATGATATATATTCAAAGTTAATACATTTTCCTTTATGAATCCAAAATAATCTAACAATATTACATTTGAGTACCTCAATTCTCGACATATACACCACACATATAGGCATAAGTACTTCTCCTACCATTCACCGTTTGTTAAATACAGAAGATTATATATTGTGACAGTACCTCAACAATAGAAACGCACCTGTTACTACACAATTGGTTATTGTTCCTAAGAAAAGAATAAAGCTCACCAAAATTCCATAGAACTTCATTGTATTCCTTTGTTAAAAATCGTTCACGTAAACTCTAACAGCTCAACACGCATAATTTTTAAATACACTTCAGCACTGCTAACTGGAATATACAGTTTAAATCACTTTAAAAGTACCTAGTCGATAAATAGCATTCGGTATCGGCGAAAACGGATAGACAACTAAAAATACGAAGACCGGTTTCTCTAGACTCTAGAGCACAGAAGACATTACAATATCGAGTATCGACTGCAGAGCATAATCTGTGATTCATCAGCATGGCGGCAGTGAACCTAAAGATGAATCACCTGGAGCCACAGCAACTTTGTAGGCGTGTGGACGCGGAGCTCAGGAACGAGTTTACAAGTTGGGACTGCGGTTGGAACAGAGAAATCGAAGCGGGGAGATGATTGTGTTGTAAGTAAACTTCACAGAGATAAAATGATAAGATAAGGACAGATCGATATGATGAAGTGCAAGAAGAGGCGATAAGCGTTATGTCATTACACTCTTCGCACTTTAACTTGCAATTATATTTGAGAGGTTATTAACGATTGATCTAGGGTTTGAATTTTTAGGCCAGTCAGTTGTGATAATCAATTGGCAATAATTCCAATAGTTTTCAAACTTTAATGTAGGGTCGGGAAAGAGATAAAAACAAACTATGAAATTTTGCAACCTTTTCCGAAGTCCGGAACATTGTTAGAAATGCAATAATATTGAATTTTGCTGTTAGCTTATGAAAAAAATTCCAAAAGTTCTGCAAACTTTGAGTCTTGTTAAATATATTATTTCGTGTCAAGTATCAAATTTGCAACCAATTTAACGATACGGAAAAAAATTTTTTATTCAAAATTAAAGTTTTTCTTTGATAAACTGACCAAAAGAATTCCGAAAGTTCCGCAAACTTGACAGATACTTCGGAAGAATATACCGAATTGTATAAATTTGCAACCTTTTATGTTGACGGGAATATGCTTATTTATAATTTTTTTAATTCGTGGTCATTTTTTCGTGAAAGATGGTCTCGAAATGATCACAAAAGTTTTGAAACTTGCTTGCAAATTCAGAAAACATCTATTTTGATGCATATGCGAATTTGCAACCGTGTAGGCGGTCCGGAACTTGCATATGCAATTTGCAAAAATATGATTTTTGGATTTTTATATTTATGCAAATTGCATAAAATTCCGGACCGTGTACAAGGATGCAAATTTGCAAATGCACCAGAATAGATGTTTTCTAAATTTGCAACCAAGTTTCTAAACTTTTGTAATTATTTCGAGACCATCTTTCTCGAAAAAATTACAACGAATTAAAAAAATTATATATAAATATATTCCGGTCAAAGTAAAAGTTTGCAAATTTATACAACTGTTCGGTATATTTTTCCGAATTATCTATCGAGGTTGCAGAACTTTTGGAATTTGTTTTTGCATACAGCAAAATTCAATGTTATTGCAATTTTAACAATGTTCCGGACTTCGGAAAAGGGTGCAAAATGAGATTTATTCCTTTCTCTGTGCAGCATTCTTCTGACCAAAGTTTAAGAACTTTTGGAATTATTGTTAAATTTTCGATTTTCAATGTCTTAACTGACTGGTCTATATATAGTCTAAGAGCCCACGACACTAAACCTAGTTCGATAAGACTACCAGATGATATATTTATAATTAGTCACGTCATTAATAGGGGAACACGAAATGGCGATGCTGCAATGCAAAAAACCTGGCTACGTCATAAAAAAAATTTTTTTTTTTTTTTTGAAAAATCAGGTTTCTAGTATGATAAGACTCCCAATTTTTATTTGTTCCTCGAAATAGGAGAGTGATAGAACAATATGATAATGCAGTGCTGCAAGCTCCCCTGATTGGCCTAATCAGTGGCAGCAGCATTTATATGACGTCTTGTATCTAGGTATCTAGTACGATCGATCTCCTCAAAAAACCCAAGCTCATCCGAAAGGTCATCAATTTCTGTGTAAGAAACACCACTGCTGCATTTTCCAAACAGTGGAGAAAGTGGTTGCTGCAGCGATTGAAGGTCGCCCTCCGCGCGGCTGCATTCGGCGTTTCAATTTAGTTTTGTCAGCAATCGACCGGTTCCTTCCGATTTTTACCGGTTGAATACGCGTCCCACGTTCATATATGAATAATTTTACGTGTAGTTGATTGTTTAAACAAATTAAATCGGCAAATTTTATGTGATTCTATTCGATTTTTCAGCCATTTTCATTGTGTTGATTGTTTAGACAAATAATTTTGAATGAGTGTGAACGTGAAATGGTGTTTTTAAATTTAGATGCGGGCAATGAACAAGGAAGATTGGTTTTTCCAATAATTTGATTATTTTATCAATATATAGGTATATTTTTCACAAGTACGACAACATGACGTGTCAAGAACATAAGGTGTGAAAAAACTACTAATAACAAGATTAGTCTTAATTAAAATTCTTATTCGAATAAACTTATTTTTATTCTTCCTGTAAACTATTTCTTCATCATCAGTAATTATTCTTACGCTACTTTTCGTCATCCGAATCGAATACAACGAAATCGAATTCATCCTCACATATATAAATACAATTCAATTAGAGAATAAAGTATAAACTTTATCATAAGCCAAGTGTTTTTATTTTAAAGTTTATACTTTATTCTTTATGATGTTTCACCAAGTGATGTGCGAGAATTCAATCTCAGTTGAGAATTCAATTAATTGGATTAAGAACATTACTTTTTGGAGAAATTACTTAATAATAAGTTACTCAATGTTAAAATTCAATTGAATAATTATTATAACGATAAATTCATTTTATGAATACAACACAAATGAAAATGGCTGAAAAATCGAATAATATCACATAAAATTTGCTGATTTAATTTGTTTAAACAATCAACTACACGTAAAATTATTCATATATGAACGTGGGACGCGTATTCAACCGGTAAAAATCGGAAGGAACCGGTCGATTGCTGACAAAACTAAATTGAAACGCCGAATGCAGCCGCGCGTAGGGCGACCTTCAATCGCTGCAGCAACCACTTTCTCCACTGTTTGGAAAATGCAGCAGTGGTGTTTCTTACACAGAAATTGATGACCTTTCGGATGAGCTTGGGTTTTTTGAGGAGATCGATCGTACTAGATACCTAGATACGAGACGTCATATAAATGCTGCTGCCACTGATTAGGCCAATCAGGGGAGCTTGCAGCACTGCATTATCGTATTGTTCTATCACTCTCCTATTTCGAGGAACAAATAAAAATTGGGAGTCTTATCATACTAGAAACCTAATTTTTCAAAAAAAAAAAATAATTTTTTTTTATGACGTAGCCAGGTTTTTTGCATTGCAGCATCGCCATTTCGTGTTCCCCTATTAATGACGTGACTAATTATAAATATATCATCTGGTAGTCTTATCGAACTAGGTTTAGTGTCGTGGGCTCTCCTACTAATAGAGCATATGAAATAATTATTGAAAAATTCCCTCAATTCTGTTTAGAAAAAAAAATATGGAACAAAATTAAATTAAATTTACATTTCTCAGACTTTCATTACCGAATTTTTTCACTTAGATATGCATTGTTAAGAAAATTCTATATGAAAGTTGCATGGAGCATTATCTCAAACTTTATAAAAAGAATTCGAAAATATTTTGAGTCTAAACAAAATTACTATTTTAACTGGAATATATATGGAAACATCGGAAAACATTCTAAAGAAGTAGTGACAATATAATTGCAAGAAAAATTAACAATCCACCGTTTTCAGTTTCGATGTTAAATAAATATTTTACTTACTTATATTTACTTTCATACTTTGAGTTTCAATTTAATTCTATTCATAAATTACTACATTTACATATTATTTACTTTTTCTCTACAATAATCCTATACTATTCCGACCTACTAGATGCAATCATTATCTTAATTTACCAGTCTTCTCCACGAGAATTCAACCAATGATTTTAATTAAATTTTATATCATCACCTCGATCACCACATGTTCCTTCAACGATAAGACTGGACGACGTGTCGACAAATCAAAATTTTAAATTGAAATAAAGACTGCAATGACTTTTAATTAAGAAGTTTCATTTCGACATTACGAAATGATTCCGATTATTTTCTATACAGTACTGCGAGAAGTACTGTTACTGAAAAAACCGGCCAAGTGAGAGTTTATTATATGATGTGACTAAAAATTTACGGTTTTCGCAATTTTTCCTTTATCTGTGCTATATGACATTGCTTCGTACCAAATGTCAAGATTATGAGTTCAGAGGAAGTACCCTGTAGGTTTTGATTCCCTTGCGAGTGTCGAAAATGACCCCGCACATTTAGTTAGAAAAAATAACGACAGCTAAATTCGCTAATTTTTGGATATGTTATAGATACTGGCTACCTACACAACATGTCAATTTTAAATTCTGTTCCCACGACTGGTTTAGGATATAGAGTGGTCCAAATATATATGTCCAAAAAAATCATATTCATAATTTCAGAAAATGATGTTAACATACAAATTTTTACTGTAATATGAGAACTTCACTAAAAAACCGTTTTTTAAAGGAAGCCATCCAAATATTTTGAAAATGAAACTGGCATATACAGGCTGTTTACTCGATGAGTTTGTGTATGCGGCTTCAACTTCGACAGTTTCATGCCAAAAAACTCTATTTCTAGCTTCATTGATAACAGACGATATCGAAAACAGTGAAACAAAATACAGCTTCCTACCATGTATAGTATAGAAAAAAAAAGTGGTCCAAAAGTTAAAATCACAGAATGTTTTTTCTTTATTACTTGAAAACTTTTTATTTGTGAGGTACTGGAGAGTAAGTAATTCGAATAGTCTATAAAAAGTACATATCATGTTGAAATGGACGTTTTTATACCGTATGTTCATTTTTACAGGCATACCTCGTAGATAAAAATGTATTAATTATTTTTCATCTTGAGGTGATCAAGATATTAATTTAGAAATTGATGAAGCTCATCTCGATATTAACCTTGTTAGGTTGAGACTATTTTCGAGATATAAAAATGTTACAAAGTATCAGCTATGGATTCAAAATAATGAAGACCGAGAGTCGGTGTCGGGGTACTACTGTACCTGTAAATCAGGTCCAAGAACACTCAGAACATGTGCTCATGTGGAAATGGTGTTGTGGTACCTTGGTTATTCTGGTATGCTCCCGCACGTGAAATATCCTTTTACTAAAATTATAGATTCGGTGAACAACGCGATTTCAATTGATATTCAAATGTGAAAATAATTATTCATTCAGGTTACTAGACTTATGGTCAAAGAATGTATTTCACTGTACCTGTATCTTGAAAAGTGAGTCTATGGATCTGGAATAAGCGATTCCAAACCACCCTGAACAATACAAACTGAATATAAGTACTATTCTTACTTGTCTCGTTGAAATCCAATCAGTCCCATTAGAATCATTAGATACACTTTCATTTTTCGACATTAGCAAACGAACATACGGTATATGAACTTTAGTTTTAATATGAATGTGGCCTGTTTTTTAACTATTCGATTTAGCAATGAACTCATTTATTTTTCCAGTACCTCACAAATAATCCCTGTACAAAATATAAAGAAGGTGATGTCAAATTATACCATCATTCTTTCTAAATTGTACATGGTAGAGAGTTGTACTTTCCGTCTACTATTTCGGGTATCCATTGTTATTATTAAGTAAGAAATAAAGACTTTTGAAACATAATTGTCGAAGTTGAGACCGTGTACACAAACCCATCGAGTAAACAGCCTGTATATGTCGGACTCAATTTTGAGTTATATGAGTGACTATCGTCAAGCTATAGCTTCCCACTGAGGTTATCGCATTTCACAGAAAGTCTGTATGTTAAGAGCATTTTCTAAAATTGTAAAGATGGTTTATCGAGACATTGACATTTGGACCACTCTATATTCGAAACCAGCCGTGGAAACAGAATTTAAAATTGATATGTTTCATAGCTGGCCAGTATCTATAATATATCCAAAAATTAGCGAATTTAGCTGTCGTCATTTTTTCTAACTAAATGTGCGGGGTCCTTTGCGGCATAAACGGCTGTATCTTTTGATTGCGTTGGCTTAGAGGTTTGACAGGGAAGGGGCAGTAGACCTGAGTATTTGATATAAATTTCAACTTGATACATCCATGCGTTCCTGAGAAAAAGGGTCTTCACAGACAGGCAGACAGACAGACGGACGGACAACAAAATGATCCTATAAGGTTTCCGTTTTTTCCTTTCGAGGTACGAAACCCTAAAAACTATATTATATAGTGTTCCTCATAGAAGCTTTTCTGGACCTACAAGATTCGGGTAAGTCTTGCTGTGGAAATTTTCTTTTTTAGTACTTTATCTTTTTATATAAAATTTTACTTTTCAAATTATCTCATAAACCAGTTTCTCCTTAATATTCACACTGCAGAAGGCGTTACACGCCTCCTTTTTCGTAAATTTTGTGATTTCTGTCTTTTGTTGTGAAAAATAATTATCTCGACTAATTTTACCATCTTTTGATGAGCACAATATTTTTACTTCTATAATTCAGACAAAAGTGTTATAAGTAACATCCATGACAACAATACCTCAATAAAGCAATACTCGCATACGAAGCTGTGAGAATTAATATTGCCATTCATTTTTGAAGTTCAAATATTTGAAGCATAAATTATAACACTTTTTTCGCGAATATATTCAATAGCCAACTATTCCCATGGCTGACGAACAGAAGGTCTTTTCTTCTTTGCACTTTGATAAGGGGCAAATAAAATTCTGCCTTCGGTTTTGAGGTTAAAGTGATAAAGATGACCGACACGTCTGGATTCTGAACCCATGCACTCACAATGATTTAAATTAAATTATGTTTGATATTTGATATCGATTGCTCCTTACTTCGTAAAATAGATCATCGGAAAATATACGATATTTGTTCAGCGCTATCTTAGTTTATGGTATGAAATTAATTTTCAACAGGAAAGTTGGCGTAATGTGTAATCGTTGAAAAATATTGACATTGATATCACTATCTGTCATATTATATCAACAGTATTATCAGCTTGTAGTCTATATTTCACTCGGGTTGTTTGCCTTTAACATATTTCGGAGATTTAATCATGTTGAATTTGAATGTTCAAATCAATAGATACACCGTTAAATGTCATTGTGACATTTTAAATATTTCAAAAAATGCAAACATCTCCAAATATATATATATATATATATATATATATATATATATATATATATATATATATATATATATATATATATATATATATATATACAAATATATAAATATATATACATATATATAATTTATATATATATATATATAGTATATATATATATATATATATATATATATATATATATATATATATATATATATATATATATATATATATACAATTTTGAAACTTTTTTGGCCCCCCAAAAATATTTTAATTACAAAGATTTTATAAACAAATAACAAATAACAAAAAGAAATATATCTATACAGGGTATTCCGCACATGATTCGTAAAAAGTTTTTGGGATACTATTGGGGTCATTTGCTACCTTTCCACACCTGGGTATTAAGAGTCACGGTTAAGGAAATATGTTTTTTTTTAAATTTTTATTCTCAAATTACCCACAATTCCGCCTGTAAACACTTTTTTACTGATATTTTACTGATTATTGTTAATAACTTTTATTCAAATAGTCATAAAAATAAAATTGTTTTTGTCACCAATTCCCAATGATTTTCGCCCTTAGAAAGGGTCATCTAGAAGGGACTTCTTAAAATGAAATGAAGCTCTCAATTGTTAGGTATTACTTTTTTCAACACTGAATTTTCAAGTTAATTTATTCACAAAATTACTAATTTTTGTGGAGTTAAAGACCTTATATATCCCTTTGGTACTGTCAATTATAATGAAAACTATTAATTATTTGAACAAGCATACATTACAGAATACTAAAAAAAAATGCACCATTTGCAAGCAGTGACTTACATTACTAAATATTAATTGAAAATAGTTATAAAAAATCATAATTAACAAATTAATAAACTTTTATGAAAATTTATCTTGAAACTTGTTGACTAGACTATGTATATTTATCAAACTCAATGAAAATTTGCAGAAGTATACAGGAATTCATAATCTAATATATAAAATTTTCGTGTCACTGTGTAAGTACGTAATTGAACTCCTCCAAAACGGCTCGACCGATTTTCGTGAATCTTAGCGTGCTTATCGGCTAGGGTGGAGTATTCGACAACATCTATTTTTCATCCCCCAAATGTTAAGGGTGGTCCCCCCCTGAATTTTTTTATATTTTTTTGGACAAAATATTTTGTTTTCATTTTTTTTATGATACAGCATACAAAAATACATTTCACCTCTCTACGATCAACCCCTATTTTTTATTTATCAATTGAAAACTTCAATTTTTTTTGCAAGAATTTTTATTTTGTCATGAATTAGAATAAAAAATTTCATATTACTCTCAATTTTTAACCCCTCTCTGATCAACCCCTATTTTTTATTGGTTAATTAAAGACTTTAATTTTTTTGGCACATTTTTTTAAATTTGTTAGTTATAAACTTTAATTTTTGGCAAGATTTTTTAAAATTTTGTCATGACTTCATATTACTATTATTTTTCACTCTTATACGATCAACCCCTTATTTTTCCATCGCGATCAGATTCGCAATAGGGTTGCAAGATGGCAATCGAATGTAATAATTATAGTACGATAAATTCTTATTCAGAGTTTATAATTTAAATTTCCTTTAATTATGATTTTTTTTCAATTGATCTCCCGCCCTCGCCGGCCGATAACTGATCAACACTCAATCGGGGGGCCGGATTACATCGCCACACGACAGTACAGCAGCAAGTTCGGTGTTGCCACGTTGTTATAAGAATATAAATGCCGTACTGAATATAATGCATATGAATTTTACAAAGAAGTTGGATTTGACATAAGTTAGGTTATATATATATATATATATATATATATATATATATATATATATATATATATATATATATATATATATATATTTTAATTATTAATTCCACAGTGTGCCTTGAAGAGTGATTTTTATTGGAAAAAAAATTGTCAGCTAGGTATTCAGTTGTGAATTCAAACGAATTTTCGCGTTGAGTAAAATATCTGTACGCCTCTGTTCGCATAATAACAAATAGAATAGTTGACCTGTTATCCGTGTCATTGGCATCGTAGCCGCGGCCATATTGTCTTGAACTTTGATAGCATAAATTCCTAACGTACTGTAGACTATTTTATCAGACTAGGATGCAAGCAAGAGTTCGACTGTTAGGTGCCACCATTAACAACTCTAATGCGTTTTCCATTTCATTTACTCTGCTAAATGTATAACAGCGTCGTTGGGAAACGAGGCGAAAAACTTTTCATAATGAAGGTGTTAGACGGCAGGGGTGGCCAACTTTCGTATATATAAGTTCTACTTTTCACAGAAAATGTGTGGCGATCGATTTGTTGTCATACCCGTAGTCTAATAGGCGTGTATATCGATATAAAATATTTCCTAATAAAGAAATTACGAGTTCACAAGCAGAATTTAAAATAAAATTTTTTGGATCAAAATTTTAAAAAATTTTTTTGGGTGACGAAACCTTATGCTTCCGTCATAAAAACACAAATTTCCATAATTTTTTTATTTAAGACTAGTATTTAAGATTTTTAATGATGTAGCATAGAACAACCACAATAAGATTTAACAATAAAATACTTGAATAGGAACAACTAAACTTTGTGAAAGAATATATCACTCTAATTCAATCCACGGAGACTCATGTATTATCTCAAAAGTGTATACTGGAACCACTGGAATATTTATTAATAGTTAACGAATAATGTTAGAAAAATACTTGTTCATATTTAATGAATAAATAAATTGCCTCCAAAAAAATTAATTTATTTATAGTTTATAAATTCTTCTATCTCAGTGCATAATTAAACCGCCAAGAATATTTTTATGTATGATTCAGCCATATTTTAGTAGAGAAACATTCTTTACTTAATTTAACCCAGCAATTGTGTAGTGTTTTTTGCGGAAAAAAAATTACGTGATATTGCCGAGAAACTCCCTTCCCCACATTGAATGAGATTTCGCTCGACCCCCTCTCACCTCACGTACATAATGGATGCCCCCTAACATTCAATCACACAATTATAATTTAATTTTGTTGTTTGTTCCTGTCTGAAATTATTTCACACTCAACTCTTTTAAAGAGAAATTATATTAATTTTATTACTTCTTTATTTTCATCAATATGTTGAATTCTTCGCTCACAATCTTCACTTTAAATAAATACATCATGAGGTATAGACCAAGATTGGCTTTGAGGTCGACAGGTCGATAGCGATTGACCTTTTGGCCACCCCTATTATACGGTATCTCTGGAATTCCGAATATATTCAGAAATAAAATCGTAACTTTTTGTATTATTCCATATCTTCCGACTTTTCGGTGAAATAGGTAGGTGTACCTATATCAATCCAATCTTTGACGCCAGCGAGTTGAATAGGAGACGATGTTTTTCCGAGTGTTTGTCATTTTCATCAGATACGAAAGCGTGCCAGTAAAGCGAGCGATAAGTTTCTTTCAAGTTCTCCCCTAGTGAATAAGAAAATGTTATTTGCAGTACATAAATCAGGACTGAATCAGCATTTAAGATATCACAGAATCGCAGCCCTTGAGGCAAACATTGTGAATTTGATAAAATGAATAAGACTGTACATAAAAAAAATAACTACTGAAGCTATGCATAAATATATACAGGTTGTTTCATAATTGAATGCTGATAAAGGGAGATAATCCTTGGATGATTTTGAGCAAAATACTTCATGAAAACAACAACAGAAATGAAGCAATTTCTGAGATAGGTACAGGGTGTTGGAATGCAACAAAAAATTAATTTTTTCTCAATATTTTTGAAACCATATGGTATTTTATATTCCATTTTATCACAGCGAAGTACGCACTGATATAAATTTTCTTTTCGATTAAGGTTTTCAAATTTTCAAGAGTGGCGTTGCTGATACATCATTCAATTTTTCAAAACAAGATAATGATACCCCACTGGTTCCTGTTCAACTAAATATTATTTTTATATTTGAATTCCATCTTCTTAAAAAATTCGTCTCTTGACTTTTTTCGTCCCGTAGACGGAATTCGATTTTTAAAAAAGGCGTGAGCAGCACAGCACAGCACTGAGGACGTATTTTTAACGCGAAATGCATCGCGTCGAGATGCGATGATTCGAACGGATAGAATTATATTGTCAAAAATCGCCCTTAAACAGCAAATCGAATTGAAAAAAAATAATGAGGACATATTGAAGAGTTTATGTTTCGTCATGAAATTCATAACTTCCTCAAAACTTTTCAAAAGGATTGATAAAGTTTCGAAAAAGTCATGAATTACATAACAAAGGGTAAACTGATCAATAAAGTCAATTTTCTAACTCTTCTAACCTGGTATTGCTAAGAAAAAATAAGTAAATAACAATACAGCGCAGGCAAGAATAATAAATATATAAATAAATATATATATATATATATATATATATATATATATATATATTATATATATATATATATATATATATATATATATATATATATATATATATATATATATATATATATATATATATATATACAGGGTGCCGCACCGGGAACTGAATCGATCGATATAGAACAAAGTACTGATCAGAAAATTTTGAAAATTTAGATGATTACTAATGTCGGTGTGGCCAATCTAACCAAAATAACTACAAGCAGCTAGCACTTCCGCTTATACCGGAAGTCGATACCAACTTTCTTATTTCAAATGGAACACCCTATATATTTTAGGGTTTTCGAAAAGAACATAAAATTCTGAGTCGAAAATGTGAAGATTACCCTATGCCTAAACCTAGCCGTTTCAAAGATATTTGACATTTTATAGAAAATTTTACAGGTGCAATGGTTCACAAGAACCGGTATGACTTTCTTACTGTAAAAGATACTCATTTGCTTCTTGTCACATGAAAAGAACACAAGAAGAACTACGTTTTACAACTGAAATTAATTCAATAATATCATACCAAGTGTTCCGTTTTTTGCGTTACATTTCGTCAACTTCAAACCGCGAAAACTTGTTAAGGTCAAATGGAACAGCCTGTATTTTTTTACGTCAAGTTATGTGAAATTCTCTTTTTCCTGATATTAGCATTGTGGGGGGTTAAGGTTACAACTTTTCGAAATATTTGTGATTTTATTAGAAATTCATGAATTGTTGTAATCATTTCATCAAAATAGCCATGATTAGAAACAATCAGTCATTATCTTATGTCAAAAAATGCCAGCCTGTGTAAATTATACCCTGGAAGACTTTTTAAATTGTCAGAAAACCGTCACCAAACACTGTAAAACGCATACTGGAAAATTTTTGGCTCTGTCAAGGCAAAAATTCAAAGAAGAAAGCCTATTGTTTATGACGAAAACATAGAAATAGTCATTCTGGAATATTTTCATGCATTTCCAAGGATGTCATTAAGACAAGCTGCTCTGGATTCAACTCACAAGAATCTTATTAAAACATAAGTTTCATCCGTTTTTATTCCATATGGTTCAAGGATTAAAGGAAACAGATTGCCTAAGAAGATAAAATTTTTGTGAGTTGAAATGGGCTGCAAGTTCTTGTTATTACTTTATCACAATAAACAAATTAAAAAGTTCTCGTTGGTATAATTTAAACATGCTGACATTTTTTGACATAAGATAATGACTGATTGTTTCTAATCATGGCTATTTTGATGAAATGATTACAACAATTCATGAATCTCAATCACAAATATTTCAAAAAGTTGTAACCTTAAACCCCACAATGCTAATATCAGGAAAATGAAAATTCAATTTTACATAATGTGACGTGAAAAAATACAGGGTGTTCCATTTGACCTAAACAAGTTTTCGCGGTTTGAAGTTGACGAAATGTAACGCAAAAAAAGGAACACTTGGTATAATATGATTGAATTAATTTCTTTTGAAAAACGTAGTTCTTCTTGTGTTCTTCTCATGTGACAAGAAGCAAATGAGTATCTTTTACAGTAAGAAAGCTATACCGGTTCTTGTAAACCGTTGCACCTGTCAAATTTTCTATAAAATGTCAAATATCTCGGAGACGACTAGGTTTAGGCATAGGGTAATCATCACATTTTCGACTCAGAATTTTATGCTCTTTTCGAAAACCCTAAAATATATAGGGTGTTTTTGAAATAAGAAAGTTGGTATCGACTTCCGGTATAAGCGGAAGTGCCAGCTGTTTGTAATTATTTTGGTTGGATTTTGCTCTATATCGATCGATTCAGTTCCCGGTGCGACATTTGGTTCTTTTGAAAGTACAAAAAGTCACGAATTTTGTGTTAATAATTGATAAGTAAGTATATATATATATGTATATATATATATATATATATATATATTATATATAATATATATATATATATATATATATATATATATATATATATATATATATATATATATATATATATATATATATATATATATATATATATTATATATATATATATATATATATATATATATATATATATATATATATATATATATACAGGGTGTCGCACCAGGAACTGAATCGATCGATATAGAACAAAGTACTGATCAGAAAATTTTATATATATATATATATATATATATATATATATATATATATATAATATATATAATATATATATATACATATAATAAATATATATATATATATATATATAATATATATATATATATATAATATTATATATATATATTATATATATATATATATATATATATATATATATATATATATATATAAATAAATATATATATATATATATATATATATATATATATATATACATATATATATACTTACTTATCAATTATTAACACAAAATTCGTGACTTTTTGTACTTTCAGAAGAACCAAATTACTTTGATATTCATGAAATTTGAAAATCAAAAAGCAGTCAGAAGTTTAATTAATGTTTTGCGGCTGTGCTTCAGTCTAATATCAGTAGTCAGATTTGCTTACATTAGAAGGAACCCTTACCCTCGTAATATAGATACATATTATGTTCTCAATTATTTTATTAATAATGGATTTGCCTTCAGAAATGAATTACTCGCATAGGTGGTTAGTTTGGTGAACGATATTGAAAAGTTTGGATGTTAGTGCTTGAATTTGTAGGGTCTATTATTATGTTTTCATATATGTCGAATGTTAGAAACCTGTATATGAACTTGAAAGTTTGATATTAGTTCAATCATTTATCCCTGAAACAACATGTAATCAGCAAATGAAGACAGTCAAACCAACAAAACAATAAAGAAACATAATGACTTTTGATTTTCGAAGTCCATAAATGTCAAAGTATCAACTATTGCTATTTCAAAAGTTTCGAAAAAGTGAGGAATTTCGTGAATAAACGTTAAATTTTCATAACGAAACCATCTTTCAAACTCAATATCTTATTGAATACTGTTATTGCTAATAAAGGATAAATAAATTAAAATACAGCACATCAATATATATATATATATATATATATATATATGTATGTATATATATATATATATATATACATTCCATTGGGCCCTTAAGACATCAACTGTCATCAGGCTTTTATCGATCCATTCATTTCCAAGTGGGGTAGCAAAAATAAAATATTTATCTGCAATAATGGAATGACGATGCCCCCTTCTCATGAACATACAACGCTCATAGTGAATAACCTGAAATTGACAGGCCAATTTTGGACAACATAAGATATACCGCAAGATCCCATAACATAGCGGAAGTAGTTCGGTTTACACCGCAACGCTCCTCATTTTTGGTTGCATTCTTACCAGAATTCAATCTTGACAAAAACTAGATAATACGTGCTTTAAAATTTATACGGTATGATAGGTTGCGTTCTGGTCGCAGGTAACGAACTGAAGTTTTCGAAAAGATGGACGTAGATGTCCCAAGCTCTGTACTTTGTAGACGATCATTCGCAGCCTCTTGACGAAAAATGATTTTGTCGATAATTTTAATCGACTTCAAGTAATGTACATAGATCTTTCTAAAGTGGTTATTCGATTTAATGATATAACGTCAGATCTGAGAATTTGAAGATATGAGACAATGTATTATCATCAACAAATTTGAAACTCAATTAATTATTTTATAATAAGTATAGATTTTAATTTGAAGATAAGTACCCTTAACCCCTTGTTACATCATGTGTTAATGATATAACGTCAGATCTGAGAATTTGAAGATATGAGACAATGTATTATCATCAACAAATTTGAAACTCAATTAATTATTTTATAATAAGTATAGATTTTAATTTGAAGATAAGTACCCTTAACCCCTTGTTGCATCATGTGCCAAATATGTCACAAACCATATATGCATGAATTACCATTTCAGGCACATACAAACATATTTCCAAAGAGACAGCTCCCTCTCTGTAATTATTTACCAGTTAGATGTTTTTTTCAATATGGTGACGATGAATCAGCTGCTTCTCAGCATTATTGTAGATTAAGTAATGATTTTGGGATCATCCACGTAACTTTCTACCTAATAAAAATTGTTTTTGTAAAAAATATACTACTAGTAACTGCCTCATAGTGGTAAGTACTCGTATCTTTGAATAATTGACATTTTTTATCTAAAAATTGCTTTGTGCCATATATAGAACATTATGCAGTTCAAGTATAACTGACTTGACCATATCTGCAGATTATGAATTTAGAAAATGTGAAAGAAATCTTTTTCAGATATATTATGGATCCCAAGTTCTTTTATGGACAAAAAAAATGTAGTTATACAAATTTTAATCCAAATGGAAGTGAAGACAACATATCAGATGAAGATGAAATATTGGCTATATAAAATATTTTCAGTTTATTTTGCATGCTGCTCCCTATTTGGCACAAACCAGTTTTTTTTTGACGAAGAATATTGTATTTAATTTTTGTGAATATTTTTCTGATGAAATATATGTCTTTTTCCAACTGTTCCTTTTTTTAACAATTTAAAAAATCATTAATGGGCTAAATCGTAAAACACCAATTACAGCATATTTTGAATTCAAACTATATGCAATTCGTTAAAACTCATTCTAAATTGGATATATGTATTGAAGGCAATAGAATTTCCAAATAAATTATTTGCAAGTCATACGCTACATACATAATACATCAATAGCCAACAGCAATTGTTCTTAATAAATTCAATCTTCTTAAACAATAACTAACAATTTAAAGGTAGTAAAGATAACAGAGAAGATACAGACGAAGTCTGGGAACATTCAGTTAATCTATTATTCCTGTCACAGATCAATTAAGTACATGCTTAGCATTTTGTGTAGAACTTCAATACTTTCAAAATTTTTCATATCAAGGGTAAGATTATTTATGTTATTTACAAACTTATAAAAAAGTTTACTTACCAACTATTTATGTTTGCCAGTACATTCTCCAAGTAAACTGAAATAAATAATAGGATTGAGTTTAAGTCAATATTTTATGTTATAAAGAATAACTCGATGTGGGATCATACGAAGTGTAAAAATGATAATCACAAGTGATATTCATCCAATCTCCACAATACGAGTATGCTGAGTTAGATATTATAAATCAATAAAAAAAATTTTATGCATATGGGAGAGTAAGGGAATCACGGACGTAGGGTAATAGGGAACACGTTTGTTTGGCTATGTTAGAAAATTATAGAAGATATTTCCAATGATGCAATCGTGAGTCGATCCTGAAGGCAGTGCCGAACAAAGAGTGATTGATGCATTGACAACGTACTCGCTTTACAAGGAATGAAAACTTAATTTTTTTTCAACAATTTCATTTAATTTTTGCACAATTTGATAGGTGTATAATATTTTAGGTATAACATAGAAATATGGTATTTGTTTTCTGAATTATCGTGTAATTTAGCAATTTTTTTAAGGATTGCATGCACCACGCGATTTTACCCACAAATAAAAATATAGTGTTACGGTGTTGGGTAATGGCGGACGATTTCAGTGAAGTAATCACGTCCGTAAATACTTCTTATTATAATCTGCTTTCTTTCATGTACAAGCATGAGTTTGATTGTTACTTATAAATGTATTTAAGTACCTACCCAAATATGTTTCAGATGCCAAAAATAACGAAGGTTCTAGAAAAGGACACACCGCATAAGAAAAAAAAACTCGTGAGCAGCAGACCATCACTACGGTCGTATTTCGCGTGCGAAATGCATCGCGTCGACATGCGATTCTAATGAATTGAATTATATTTACAAAAATCACTCCTAAATAGCATATCGAATTCAAAATTTGTGAATAATTAATTTTATAAAAAAAATTGCGAAGTGCATAGTGGTTGAGGAAAAAAGTTGAAACCAACGGAGGAACATACCTCAACATTAACTCAATCCACGTACCAAATTTCAACCCTCTATTGTAAAAAGAAAATTTTAAAATTTCGCGAAGTGCATCGTGTTGTACTGAGATGCGATTTGGACGGAACAGCCTCTGCGCGGGGCAGCGCGACTGGGGACAATGGTTGAAACTACCCAAAGGCACTTCCTCAACATTTACGTAACAAGTTTCAACCCTCTAACTCAATTTTCAGAAGCTGTAGAGTTTGGCAAATTTTCAAAAACCACGAAAAAACAAGAAATATCTACGTAAAAATGGCGGCGGTTGGAAAAATTCAACCAAATTTCGATAGTTCTGCAATGTAAACAATCCCGGTTCATTTTACTCGATGGGAGCTGCTGGAGATGACAATATGTACCGGATTATATATATATATATATATATATATATATATATATATATATATATATATATATATATATATATATATAAATATATATATATATATATATATATATATATATATATATATATATATATATATATATATATATATATATATATATATATATATATATATATATATAATCAGATGAAAAAAAAAATTCGAAAATGGTGGTCTATGAGGTATAAAATGAAGGGGAAAAATACACCCGCACCTGACTGCTTTCCTTGGATACACTGCAATAGATCCTCCCAATGAATAGGTAGTGGATAAAATTCTACAGATGTAATTTATGTGCCCACGAAAACTCTACGAGTGTGAAAGTACATTCCCAATGACCCCACGGGGTTTGGGTCAATCTCGGACATGATAGTTTTGTTTTTTATTGATGTTTCATTTTATATTGAAAATTTATCCACGTTGGTTATGAGAACTTAAGAATAATAAGTAAATTTCCAGTGATAAATATCATTCGTAACTTTATCTGGTTTTGTTTCATTTCCGTTCTCGCAATTACCCCCCTCTCTCCTACGAATATCTCTAGCAACTGTTTTGAAAAATACTTCAGAATAGATGACAATATTCTAGAAGCTATATAAATTATTGATATATTAAAATAAAACACTTGGCACCATGATTCCACTCATAATAATACAAAGTTTCCACTTTCATAAAAAATATAAATGGCATATTTAATATGTAGGTAAATAAAGTAGATGATATTTAAAATTATGCATGTTGAGAACATAAGAGATACAAATAATATATCCATACCAAGTTGTTGATGAAACGAGATGTGACAAGCCTTGATTCAGTATTCAGTTCAATTATTGCAATAACAATAATTCTTAATCTTGAAGTATTTATATTAATAAATATTTTATCTGAAGCAGTTTTTATTTCCTCTTAAAATCAGAGTTTCCTTATAGATTGATTTGTTGTTATGTCCTCATAATAATCTACAATTAATTGTAGATTATTATGAGGAACCAAGTTTTGTGGATACTCTGATAATTGATAATGATGTTTTGGTAGGTCAGTGGTCAGCTCAATTTTATACGTCAATTTAGATGGACATGTAGATAAGTTCTTAAAATAAAAAGAAACGGTTAATTGCTGTTACTTTCTTTAACATTGAATTTGATTTTTTTAACAAAATAATTAATTTTGTGGAATAAAAACCCTCGTAAGTATGTCCCTTTGGTACTCTCATACTGTCAATTGCAACGAAAACCATTAAATATTTGAACAAGCATACATTATAGAATATTAAAAAATTGTGCGTTTATAGGCATTAATAAAGAACTTACGACAGTTTAAAGGCGGGATGTTGTGTAATTTGAGAAAAAATAAAAAATAAAATAACCGCGACTCTTAAGACCCAGGGTCCAAGGGACGAGAGACAGCAAATGACTCCAGCAATATTCTCAACATTTTTGACAGTTTATATGCCAAGTTTTTTAAAATATATGTATATGTAGGTAAGTATATATAAATATATTAAAAAAAAATCCTTTAATTATTCATTACGATCCCTGATAATTATCATTACACAAATAGACAAATATTAATTAAAATCATAATCTATTCTCCACTTCAGAATAATAAATTATCTATGAGAAATAATCAATTTTAACTTCAATATTGAATATCCAAATACACCTGACCTTTGGACTATTCCCAAGCAGCATCAAAGTAGCGAAAACTGAGTTCGGAACTTTGAATAGGTCGTTGTTACGTAATTATCACTAAAAAACCAACTTTCTAGATTTTTCTACTTTTATTTATATACTTTTAGTAATTCTGTAGTTATTATCACTATAATAAGGAACTCAAAAGTTGCAGTACTTCTAAGTAGCCTTTAAAGTTTCTGGAACGTGACTGTTACTATGTAAAATAACTTTCAAGTCGCAAAGACTTTAAAGTTATATTCGCTAGTTCCAGTAACTTAGTCTTGTTACTAGTATATCACTTCAAAGTTTTTCTTACTTTATAGTGGCGTTAAAAGTAACTATGACGTCCTTGCTACTTTTTAATTTCCGTCAAAGTTATGAAACTATGTAGTAATATTTAAGGTAAAATTGAATATTTCGCTACTCACGAAAACAACTTCACAGTAACTTTTAATTACAACAAAGTTCACTTAAAAAATAACTTTAAAGTAACGGTGTATCTATAGAGACTTCTTGGTGTTCGAATAGTATGTTGTTGTTTTGTGAAGTGAAAATGTCAGCTGTGAGAAAAAATAAAAGTTATGAATCAGTTCTAGGATTTCCCTTTCGTTGTACTCCAAGTGTTGAGGATGAAACAATACTCTGTTTTTCTCCCACTTATGAGGAACAACCGTGAAATATATGAGAGGCTTTTCTTGTGTGGCCACAATTTTAAACACCTACATTGTTTCTTTTTTTTATGACATGCAAATGTACAGTTCGAAAAACATTCAGCACGCACTAATCGCTATAAAGCACTTATTAATTATAGGTTAAAGTTCCAAGGGTAACTATATAGTGGCTTCAGGAACTTTGTGGTTGTTTTGTAGACAAATATTCTACTTAATGGTGATAATGACTTTAAAGTGATAAAAAACTAGTGGCCGCTACTTACAGTGAAGTGACAAATCCTTCAAACACACAATGTGATGTAAATATTACTCTAAAGTAATTTCTGTAAAATGCGCCATATTTACTGACCAAATGAAGGACGCCATTATATTTATTTCCTTATAGTAGTACAAGTATGGAATCGTCAAAAAGTCAGAAAAAAATATAAATTGAAGCGAAACTGAACTCATATAATTAGTAAACATGTTATAAAAATATATTTGATCAATTTCATGCATTTTTATCACTGTCTTCCTTAAAAAAAGGGTCGAAAAATGTATTTTGAGAGGGCGCATTGTTTTTATGAATCTATCAATATCACATTTCACAGAATTTTTCAAATCGTTTTGAATTTCTTTGTACTCGGAGCTCGTAAATCAGCAAAGTTTTGTGTACCCATACAAGTAATAATATCTATATAACCATAAAAATATTATTTCCATTCAGTTGAGGAGGCTGAATAATGATGGAAGATGTCATTATTAAACTATTTCTACATATGCAAGACAAAGAAAAGGCGAAGCAGACGCCAAAGACGACAAATATTACAAAGTAACGGTGACCACGCCGCAACGTTCCCGTCACGTAGTTGGAACGTGAGTGCGACGTAGCAGTATAAGTTGGGGGGTGGTATTATTCACGTAGCTATCACCTTCAAATTGTTCCCCAAATTGGTGATAGGAACGTGATAGGGCCGGAGCAATCACGTTCCCGTCGCAAGTAACTATAACTTCGGAGGTACCCATAATAGTCGCCGGGTGGTACTAACGACTAAAAATGCTGCTTGGGTTACGCTTACGTTTCCTCAGTTTTTAGGCCTTATTTCAATACGCCTAGTGGCTGGAATGTCATACGCGATAAGGAACCTAGTTCTAAAAATATTCATAACTAAATTTAATTATGAAGAAGTTTTACATTTTAATAAAACGAGTAAAAGAATTGAACTGGGAAAGTGGATTTCGTATTTCAATGGAACTTGAAAACTTGACCGATTATCAATTCCGATAAGAAATGTTCTGGTTTCTTCAATGAAACGCATGCGACACACTTAGTCGCGTTACCAGCAATCACCCCAGCCTGCTGTAATTATCCGAACACAATGTCCAGAAGAAATGAATATGAAAAGACGAAATAGCGCCAGTAATTCACGGCAATTTACATTCATGAATTGTTTCCAAGTTGGAATAATAATAGATTAACATGGTGGGGTTGAGCTAGCCTCTCGGCAAGATCGTTAACATCAGGTTGGAAAGTTCGGCTCGTTGCATGTTTTCCACCGGCCGCCTTCCATCGATCTCCATCGCCTGAATACTTCATCATGTTCAATTGCTTTAATGCGCTCGATTTTAGCGTGGCAATTCGGAAAATGCTACCTGAAATTTCCTGGACGGAAACGAGTCATTTTGACTTCAATACCTTTCCACCATCTCTTTCGAATTAAACGGACCTTTTAAGGAGAGTGAGGTCCAAATATACCATCAAGATCTACACAGCACTATGTTAGCAGCTTTCGTTAAATATTCAGCACGAATCTCTCATACTTCATCTCATTTTCATTTTGCGAAATATTAATATACCCTGAAATATATGCACTGAATTTTTCGAGCCTTCGTCTGATATAAATTGCCTACAATTAGCGTCATTTGTTTCATAACAGACATTAATCATTAATTTTTCACAACGAACACATTCTGATGAAAATTGAACGTAGCATGGAAACCACGTAATGGGAAACATACAATCTGCATTGATACCATAATGTTTAATAATAAAAACATTGCAAAAATAATCCTTTTCCATTACTCAGTGTCATGAAATGTAGAAAATTTAAATTAAGATATACCTTTACCGTAAAAACGATATATACCTAATACACGTAGAAAATTCATTTATTCAGTTATATAATTTTCTGATTGTAATTTGGATTGATTGGGCCGATACTTGGTGTAAATTAATAAACATATTGAAACAATGGTTAAAAATAACAATTTACACATTTATTATAAAAAATAAACGGATGACGCACGTTTCGGTGGAACTTCACCTTCTTCAGATGCTAATGGCAAACTAACTATGACTCTCTGTTATATCGAAAACAAGAAATGACAAATTATGTAGAAGGGTTAAATATAAAGATGGTTAATTTTTGCTCAATGTTACGTAATAAATCGAATTTCAACATAGTTATTTCAATCAAATCATGAAAAACATACTAGTCGACCATGGTCAATTTCATACATTACATAAAGTGAACAAGGAAAATTCTTCAATAATTTTAAAAAATTATCAAACAACTTTCCAAGGAAGCTGGTTATACGTATTCAGCAACGCAAAATCTGCATTCACAATCGAACGGTGAATTATAGAAATTGTCAAGTTACCCCGACTCAAAATCTGCATACAGCTGTTTCGATCTTATTAGATCTCATCAGTGCAGCTTATTCGACTCGGAGTGAATTAACAAATTTCTAATTGTTCCCCAATACAAATCGTGGTCAGTAACAATGGACAAATAACAATCCAGAGCGCCATCCCACCAAAGATATAGGGAAACAACAATTCACCGCTTAGACTGAAAATGCAGAAATTCGTCGCCCAAACACGTACCTCCTGATATGAAGATATCTACTCTACAACAGTGGTGTATATGATTCCAAGGCACACTAACATAGTGATTTAAAACCTTTGGATATACTCACGAGAGCGCGCTCCGAGTATTCTAGTCGCTTAATACGCAAAATATAACAATCAAATCATGAAAAACATACTAGTCGACCATGGTCAATTTCATACATTACATAAAGTGAACAAGGAAAATTCTTCAATAATTAATGTTATTTGTCCATTGTTACTGACCACGATTTGTATTGGGGAACAATTAGAAATTTGTTAATTCACTCCGAGTCGAATAAGCTGCACTGATGAGATCTAATAAGATCGAAACAGCTGTATGCAGATTTTGAGTCGGGGTGACTTGACAATTTCTATAATTCACCGTTCGATTGTGAATGCAGATTTTGCGTTGCTGAATACGTATAACCAGCTTCCTTGGAAAGTTGTTTGATAATTTTTTAAAATTATTAAAGAATTTTCCTTGTTCACTTTATGTAACATAGTTATTTATTTACCAAGTGCGTTATATAGATCCTAACGCCCGTTGTGCGTTAGGATCTAGTAACGCACGCGGTGCATATAAGATTTTATTTTTCACGATAAAATTATTTTATTATAATGAAAAATCGATTTTAAAATCTGTTCATTGCTCCTATACTTTCCATTTTCCTTCTCATAGTAGGCATGTCATCTGTTGATATTTTGACGTTTGTGAATATTTTTGTCATTATATTTAGTGAATGTCATTGCCGCTTTCTTTGTGTAGTCTTATAGAAACAATGGAAATGAAAATGAATTTACCCAAGAATATCATGGAAAATGCAGCTAAAGCTGCGAATAATTCATTGCCGGAGAAATCCAGAGTCGTATACGACAAGGATTATGAAGTATTTAATCAATGGAAGTTGCTTCAATTGTCCTCGTACAATGAGCGGGCGTTATGATCCATAATACCCGCTCATAACGTCCTAGGGTATAATGAGTGTATTTATAGCAACCGTATCTAAGGTAAAATCAACAAATAATATACAAGTGAAAAATATAATAATTTTGGGATTCACCCATGAAAACGTTCGAAGTAGAAGGAACTACCAATCTGCCCCAAGATATTTTAGTGTAAGCTGTTGAAGCTGTTGATGCGCTTGTGCCAGAAAAGGATAGTATATCTCCAGTTTGAAGTCTGGCTGACGAAACACTATGTGTACCATGTCGACAAAAACGTTTTACAGTCTTATTTCAAAAAACAAAACTTGAATTTACTACGTTCATTATCACAAAAATACTTTGAAAAATATAAAACTGCGATTGCAATTTCGGTCACTAGACCATCATCGGGCAGATTGAGTTAAGAATTGATCACATAATTATAGATTTTATTGTACCTATTTGGGAAATCCACTCGATCAGCCCTTCTTGAAATATGTTCCTCTTGTCTATTTAGGTACCTGCAATAATTCTTTCCCACCCGTAAGCGCAAATCTATAATTATGTATTGAGTTCTTAACTCAATCTGCCTGATGATAGTCTACTGACGGAAATTGCAATCGCAGTTTTATATTTTTCAAAGTTTTTCTGTGATAATAAACGTAGTAAATTCAAGGTTTGTTTTTGTTCATCATGCTAAATTATAACTTAGTAACGACGGATTCCATCAACTCTTATTTTCAATATTTGTCACAGTCATATTCTCCAAATTCCCAAGTTCTCAAAGTTACATAAATAACTGATAGTTCATAAGAAGATAAGCAACAATAAAAAGTTGATTTCTCCGCAACAGTTCCTAAAGCAAATTGGGAAAAATTATCACCTAGTTTTTTTCTGGCACAAGCGCATCAACAGCTTCAATAGCTTTCTCTAGCTCAAATCTTGGGGGAAATTGGTATTTTCTTCTACTTCGGACATTGTTATGTCTGAATCGCAAAATTATTTTTATGTGCTATATGTATTTGAACAAAATGAATATCCTAGGCCCTAGGACGTTATTTCTTTTTAAATTACGCCCTAGTGCAGGGGTCACCAAATGGCGGACCGCGGACCCATTTTGTGAAGACCGCGAGAACATAGCAACTTGCACTACAGAGTACATAATTTCATAAAAATGTATCCCCCGCATATACGGACGCTGCGACAACCACGTGTTGTGCGGACCGCGATGGCCATTTCTTTTCTTAAAACGGATCCCGACCTAAACTAATTGGTGACCCCTTCCCTAGTTTATTATTTCTATTTAACTGGCTTTGACATAATTTCATTATATATCAAATAATATACCAGTCGGACATTTAACATTCTTTTTGAAGTGCATATTTCATATTTTTCATTCTTGCATTTCATTTAGTATTGAATTCAACTTCGAGTTGTTAGAAACCAATCCATTGTCGGTCGCAGAGTTTCTGATTAATCTTTTCTTCAAAGTTCCTTGAAATTATCCACGGAAATATTCCACGAGCAGTTTCACCTTGACGTGATCTTAATACTGCTCCAATTAATTTATCTTTTCATTTTATAAACAACGTCAATTACAGTGCTCTCATTTTGCATAATTGGGAACAGAGTTCATGATTAATTACTGGTAATGAGACATGAAGTGAACAGTCGGGCGTCAATAAGGCATTTGCAAGTTTAACTTCGCGGCCTATCACTATCTCAATCTTTCCAACATGTATATGAAGTTGGCGACAACTTGGGTATATTGATTTAGACAGTATTCGATAATTAACCTATTTTCACATAAAGTGAACAAGGAAAATTCTTCAATAATTTAGAAACTATCGAACGACTTTCCAAAGGAGCTAATTATATGTATTCCGCGACGAGAAATCTGCATTCACAATGCAAAAGTAAAATGTCAAGTCGCCCCGAGTGAAAATCTGTTTACATGTGTTTCGATCTTATTAGATCTCTTCAGTACAGATTATTCGACTAGAAGTGAATTAAAACATTTCTAATTGTTACACAATACAAATCACTGTCGATTCACTGAGTCGGAACTTATAATTTGGAGGAGTTCGCAGGAAACAGAGATCAGGTGGAGGCAGCGATACAGGACGGAAATAGCTGCAAATAAAAACTATAAACTGCCGCACAATTTCCCGGCATAGAATTCAAGTCGAGGATATTTGCCTGTGGAAGAATAGATTCGTATTTTATAAATTTAACAATGTTCGTTATAATAGTCACGGTAAGAGTTCAGAGCCGAACAAATAAAAAGATGATAGGTGCCGAGGGACACCCGGATCTTTTCTCTATATTTTATGTACCTACGTGTATTGAATAGCAGATACAAAGAAATAAATCACGAACTTAGAGTCTTAGACTGAATAGGTAAATGGAAAAAACTCGAGAAAAAACTTCTATCGCAGCGAGTTGCATTAGAAAAGCAGGTTTTCAAAACGTATCCAGTTTAAAAAATCTATTCTATCAGTTATGATTTTTGTTCCAAATCCTAAAAACAAAAATTGCGCCCTCTATCGTTTGAACAATATCCATTTTCTCTTCCAGGGGTCAACCCCCTAACAAATTCGAACCAAAACGAATCGCATCCAAGATATCATAAGAAACTACCTATTTACAATTTTGCAACCCTATTGCTTAAAAATTGCGCCCTTCATCGTGTACACAACATCTATTCTTCCCTCAGGGGGGTCAACGCCCCAACCAATTCGAACCAAAACTGATCCCATCCAAGATATCATCGTGTAAACAAGATTTATTTTCCCCCCAGGGGGGCAACCTCCCGACCAATTCGAACCAAAAACAATCCCATCCAAGATATCATACGAAACTACCTATTCACAAACTTTCAATCCTATTGCTTTAAAATTGCGCCTATTATCGGATAAACAACTTAAAATACATAAGCTCTTACATACATACATACAAACATATATATATATATATATATATATATATATATATACATATATATATATATATATATATATATATATATATATATATATATATATATATATATATATATATGAAATTGAGTTTTTGGTGCCAAGCATCATAAAAATGTTATTATGTTATTATAAAAATTATAACTATTTATAAACTTAATGAGTACTTTCAATATTAATAATTATTGGTTTGTTGCAGCTAAAGTAGGACACATATGTATGCGATTCAATTTTGTCTTGAAAAAACTGAATTGATAATGGTATTCTATCTTATAAATTTTGCTGGATAATTGTGAATACTCAAATCAAAATCATTTAACAGAAATTGTTACAATGACGCAGGGTTTTTATCAGAAGAGTTGATGTTGAAATCGATACTTTAGTTTCAACTAAAAATAAAAATGTTTAAAAGTTTGTTTCTGTTATTCATTCTGATCTCTGAGTATCATTATACGAATAGTAAGTAGATTATTCATTCAATAGTATTCATAGCATAATGACACGTACAGCTTGATAATATACCGATATACGAGTACTGCTGAAGCGCACTCCTAGCAACGTTGTGATGGTCGTGAAGGACACATTTCTTGGTTTAGTTTGGTTATTCGACGTTTCATTCACTTTCATTTCAATAGAAATTCTAGGTTAACTGGATCATTATAATTTGAATTAAAACAAATATTAGAAATGATAATTAAATATCATGACGTCAGGTTAATTACTATTAAATTATCTCTGAGAAATGGGAACGTATTTAAATGTTCTAAATAGGGTTAATTCAATTCCGAAGATTTCCCACTAAAATCACATCTTGGTTTCTGCATTATCATCGATTGGAGATTCTCGAGGAGAATCTGTGATCAATTTTACCGTGGACAATATTGTTCCGGGTAAATTTCGCACAGTTTGTTTTCTAACGCAACCATTCTGACCAAAACTGGAATTCTACGGCACTAAAAGCTTCGTCCAAGTCCCAAATGGAATGCCAACCCTTTCCAGTAAATTGGAAAATGGTTTATTCATTACACGATTTTGGTCATAAACATAGTTCTCCATTCCGAAATCAATAATGTAGTTTTCTCAGGAAAATAGTGTAGTTATTCTCGATCATTCTCTTTTTGTTGGGATATATGGGTTATACCTATTTAGTGTTATATATATATATATATATATATATAAATATATATATATATATATATATATATATATATATATATATATATATATATATATATATATATATATATATATATATATATATATATATATATATATATATTCCTTGGTAACCAGGATGAACCTTGATCCAGTATTCATGAAATATTGACGACTAGAATTAAGATCGTAGCGCCGAAACGGCTAATATCGGTACTACTCCATGGGCCATTAACCGTTTGTTTACATTGTTTGGTAATGGTATTTACGTTCATTTAATTTTGAATTTTCGAACGTTTAGCTTCGTAATTTGTGTTTTTTTGGACTTCGTATTTTCCAGTGGTTCACCGTGTTTCGATTGAGGACAATAATATCTCTGTTCAACAGTAGATAACCTACCTACATCAAGTTGAAATTTACACTGAGTTTTTATCATTGAACATGAAAATCAATAATAAAATAAAGGAGAGGACGAATAAATTAATTGGATAGAGGAACTATGTATACATCATGAAAAGTCTGTATGATAGAACACCTATTTATTTAAAAAGTAAAAGAACATTCAAAGGTTTCAAGAAAAGATCTCTGACATGTCTACTTTCATTACCAACTGAAGAGGTTTTGAGTACAATAGCAGCATAGTATTGATGATTGTTGAAAAAATATTTCATTTAATAGTTTCGTCACGAAATTCATGACATTTTCAAAATAGTCAAAAAAAATAAAAGAGAAATATTTCTCTATTTCTTGACAAGGTAATAGAAAGTTTATAAATGCCACAGTAATCCAAAAGGATCGAAACTATCTGGTGTTCTCTCTCGGTATGGAATGAATGTCTTTATGTAGGAACTCACAGTTTCATCTTCGTTAGAAGGATATAATTCTAATTAAATTCTGTACAAACAGATTGAAACGAATAGAATAAAATGAGAAACTGATTGACACCAATGTTTGTCATAGAATCATATCTTTTCAATTTGTGTCAATAGGTACTGTTCCCATATTCCTCGATTTTGGCATACAATTTGTGTTCACTGCGAATTCGTATTGCTTTTCATCCTGCAAATTGAGGGACAATTTTCGGTGAATGTTGCCGGCCCTTCGCGCTTCTCAATTGAACTCCGGAGGCCACTTCTTTGTTGCATGCTACATTTCGGTCAAGTTACATCGGATCAGTGTAATACTTCTAGCCCGACATCGAAGTCTATAGAGACAAACACATCGATATATTCTCTATTAGAGGAGATGTAAAAGATTACTTATATATATATATATATATATATTTATTATTATTATTATTATTATTAATTACAATCAAATTTGTTACAGGTTTTCTATCTATAATATAATAAATTTATTCTATATTAATTAGTTTGGTAGGGGAGACCGGTGTCAATTGTAACAGGTGTCGAAAGTAACATGGCGATAACAACGACATCTCTATGAATTTTAGTGAAACAAGAGTGACAAATAGAGCAACGAGCTATTCGGTAGTATGTAATTGAGTTAGTTTGAACGTTACGATAACGTCGGCCGTTTAGTAGACGAATGTTTATAAAACGCTGTGAAAGTGAATATCCGCGGTGCCACAATTTTTTTTTTCAAACTTGAATTCTTTATAGTGACTATATTTTAAGGTAAGGGTTGGCTTTATTATAGTTTTAGCTTTATTTATCAGTGGCTATTTGTTTACTGCTTCACATAAAAAATATAGAAATGTAATCAACATAATTCAAGGTTGTAAGGTGTCGATTGTAACACGTGCTAGGGTGTCGATTGTAACGTGTTACAATTGACACCTGTATTTACTTTTCTGATGAAATAATTTTTTACAGCTCACGCTAAAAAATGGTAAAACCCTATTATTACCTAAAATTATTTATGAAGAAGCAGCTAAAAAAGTGATTGATAATAATCAATCAGTTAGAAAAATTGCTAAAGAGTATGAAATGTGCCATGTTTCATTAAACCGTTTTGTGAATGCTCTCAATTGAAGGACAAAATACGAAGAAAAACTCAGCAGTAAAACGCAAAATTGGCCAAGATGACACAAAAAAAACTGGAAAGTCAACTAATGAAAAGAGACGTAAAAGAGTGAAAGCGATGAAGAAAAAGACCGTGCAAAATTACTTCTCCGATTCTTCAGATGATGACACTATATGTTTGATGTGTTCTGAACCCTATTCAATGAGCACAAAAGATTGGTTGCAATGTAGGATGTGCAAAAAATGGGCACATTTACACTGCACGGACAAAAGTCCATTTTATATTTGCAAAAACTATAATCTGATTCTGAAGGATAATGAAATCATTATATTCTTATTCTTTTAGTTTTCATTATATTATTTTTCTTTTAGTTTTCTGTATATTCTTATTCTTTAAATTTTTATGCAATACTATTTTTATAGATCTGTGTGAAAAATAAAATTATTTTTGAAACTTTCTTGAATATCCTGTGACTATCCATGATTGTTACAATTGACACCACACTTGTTACAATTGACACTAAGTCGGTGTCAGTTGTAACAGTTGTCGAAGAATCTTGGAAAATCCATTAACTTGATAACAACATCATTTTTGTGAGTTTTAATTTTTGAAGGAAATAGCCAATTTAGTACATAATCTTATAGAAGTGAAACCATCTTTTCAAAAAGTAAGATTAATTTTAAAAAAATTATTAAGTAAATTTTGTTACAATTGACACCGGTCTCCCCTACCTAGAAAACTCAATTCCAGTATGTACCAATGTTCTAACAGTTCCAATACTTATTTATATAACTAAATTTAAATTATAGACAGTACAAATCAAATAAACCAAAACAATTCAATCCAAATCAAACAGACAATTCAAGGTAAACAAGCAGAACATTCAAGGAAAATAAGTCAAAGTAATGTTGCAAACTTTTCAATATTATTCGCTATAAAGGACTTACATCTCTGGATATAACTTTTTTTGTTAAGTTCCACTCTTATTGCTATTGGTAAGATATTATGAATTTTAACACCCAGATAGTCAATAGATCTAAGGCTTAAATTTGTAGTGCTATTTATAAAAAAATAAAAAAAAAAAATATATATATATATATATATATATGTATATATATATATAAATATATATATATATATATATATATATATATATATATATATATATATACAAATAGATATATATATATAGATATATATATACAGTGGCGCACCCAGGGGGGGGGAGCCATGGGGCTGCAGCCCCCCAGAGAACTATAATAGTAACAAAAGAATTGAGATTACTGAGATAATAATTGTAAAATGAGCTCATCTACTATAATAAAATGAGCCCACTGGTCATTATCGGTCATTCATTAGATCTATTATGATGTACCGGATACGGGATGTGCGTTTTCTATTTAAACTCGAGGAGTAAATGTTGTTTCTTACATAAATTTTACATGTTGATTTAGCGAATTTTGTACAATAGGTAAATATAGGTTTTGTTTCATATACGACATATATGTAAGTTTATATTTAATGAATAAATTATTTAATTTCTTACTTAAATGTTACATTTTGATTCAGATCCTGACTTGAGTAGATAGTATGTATGTATATATATATATATATATATATATATATATATATATATATATATATATATATATATATATATATATATATATATATATATATATATATATATATATATATATATATATATTGGAAACAGCCGTAGACACTTGTTTGGGACTCTTTGGTCCTCAGAACGGTGTAGCGAAATGTGAAATGGAAAACTTGGAAATGAAAACAACAACAATCGAAATCCCATGCTGAAGAAGACCATCATACATTTGTGGATTGTATCCCGGAATGAATATGATCTCGTACAAATATTATTATTGTATATAAAATTAAATTGAACATAATTATATTTCCAACTGCTGGCATTTCTCTATATCTACAGTGTATAATATAATTCATGTCGGAATTTATTTGTTACATCCTCGGTTATAAATACTCGAAATAAAATCAATAAATAGAGGAATTGTCTACTACTCATATGATAGTTGATCATAATGAACGTAATGGAAAATAAAATTTACTATGTTTAGTATCATAGAGCAATTTTACGATATTAAATCGAAAGTAAACATGATACATGTAATTTTCCAATATTTTCATTTATTCCATTGGCCATTTTATATTGCTGTTGACGATGAGAAAACTCACAAAGCATTTTTAATGTCCTACTCCTGTAAAAAAACAGTAACCAATAATAATTCACCTTTATATAAAAAAGTAGCTAGGAAACTCGACGTTGCCGTCGAATTACATTGTACGATCGATCAATAGAATCAGTTAAAGGGCCTCGGTAGCCCAGCGGTAGGGTGTATCGCTTGTAAACCGAGGAATTTGGGTTCGAGTCCCACCTTGCTCTTGGGTGATGTGTATGTCAAATACACATGATACATCAACCTGCATCCAAAAACGTGCAATCAATGACGTTAATGTGGATGCAAAAAATGCACGTTTTTGAATGCACAACCTGGATGAATTTTTGATGTTTTCCGAAATTGCTTGAATTTTTGGATGCGCAATCCAACGAATGCATACAAGTCTCAACGTGTGGAGGCAAATTACCGCGGAGTGTGCGTTTTTAAAGCAGTAGCGGCGGTTAAGTTTATGCAATAATTTTATATTGCAATAGGTATTTAAAATAATACGTTAAATATTTCATAAATTTGTATAATATTTACTAAAAATGTTTGCAGATAGTTTCATTATTATGTCTGACTGCAGAACAATGTCCCCGGGAATTTGTGGAATTGGACAGGGACCTACCCTGCTTGTGGCAGACAAAATCAAAGCACTATTTAGACCGAAATGAAAACAAATAAACGTACAAAAAATTGATAGAGAAGCTGCAAATCTTTCAATCAAATGCTACAAAAAGTACAGTTGTCCCTAAAATCAAGTCTTTGTAGTTTCGGAGTAAAATGATAAAGTGTTTATCTCGGAGAGAAGTGGTACGTTGAGGCTTTCGGAGATATTAAAGTAGTGAAATTTAAATCTTGGTAAGTTCTTCCAGTAATTTCTGCACTTATTACCGATCTCGTCATTGTGTCTTGAAGTTTTATTAATAGAGTAACCATGTTCAAGAGTTTCGAATAGGTTTCTCCGTCCATCCTTAAGTAATTGCCAGAGTCCTCTAGTTCTAACCTCAATTTTTCTAACAGGTCAATGTGTGAAAAAGTTTGTCGTTTTAGAATCCAACTTTTACTCCAAATTCGGAGACGATTTTTATTTTCCTTTTTCTTTTCAAGTGGATAAGTACACGCCACTGTAACTGGAACTAAACATTCCTCTTTCTCAGACATCTGGACAAAACTATGTTTTTTACGTACGTGTGTACGCAAACAGGTTGCACGTTATTGGTTGCACGTTTTTGGATGCACGTCGATGTATCAAGACATCGACGTCCGTGTGTAGCCCGCCTCTAATATGATTAACTGTCGGGTAATGACTCAGTTTCTAGGCCATTGGCCGTTCGGAACCAGCGTAAAACTGTAGGTCCCTTGAGTTAAAAAAAAGAATCAGTTTTTCTATATCATATTGGGATCTGACATTAAAGCTGGCGCACTCTGTCGGCCAGATGGATTAGTTTTTCATTACCATATGTACATAGTATGCAATTGCATGTACAAGTTTTTGATTTCTTACAAATTACGGCGCAAAAGGTGAAAAATGGAAAGTGCAAATTTTGTAAAAAGGTAGAATCTGCAAGTGAAGAGAGTGCTGTTGCGTGAAAAAAGCATATGCAAATGTTATCTTTCATCGGTTTCCGAATCCAAGCAAATATTTTGTAGAGAGTGAAAATTATTTTGGAGAGAAGGAAAAGATTTATTTTTTGATGGAATGGAAAATCAAATTTGAAGAAGAATCACCCTAATCCGTGAATGGCGGTGTGTTCATTGGATTTTACAAGAGAAAATTACATTCTTCCAGGTAATCAACTCTTATGATTTAAACTTTTTTTTTTTATTAATGAAAATTCAAGATCCTGCAGCTAAAAGGAGAGGTCTGAACGAGGGTCTGAAGAAACATGCCGTTCCTACATGTAATCTTCCAAAAGCTCATGATGAGGAAAGGAATTGGAAAGCAGAGCAAGGACGTTCAGAAAGAAAATTTGATTCGGGCGTTAAATCTGAAACTTTAGCGATTACTCAAGATATCAACAAATGACCATGCAGGATTTAACCAAGATATTTTCACAGAAAGAGACCAATATCCATTGAGACTCAATTTCTTACAGTCTGACGGCGGAAGTATTATGCAGGATGGAAGGTGAATGCTGAAACTCAAACGGACGAAAGTATTTTCGCACAAAAAATGAGTGACCCTTGTATCAAGAAATTCAAGGATTCTGAAGTACTAGTGAATACTTCAAAACAGAAAAGACAGAGTTTTATATATTAAATTGACAAATTACCATGCCTAGAATCCTCTTCTTTTTTCTCACATAAGATGACTAACATTATCATGAAAAACTCGAAAAACTCATCATATCTCTTATATAACTCGTGTTCAAAGTTCGTTTTGAAGCGCCATGTTCTGATGTTATCACCTAAGCTCCGCCTTTATGTCAGTTTCCAATACACCCAATACACCTACATATATATATATATATATATATATATATATATATATATATATATATATATATATATATATATATATATATATCACCTAAGCTCCGCCTTGATGTCAGATTCCAATACACCCAATACACCTACATATATATATATATATATATATATATATTTATTCAGATTTGACTGACAGAAAAACAATGAACTTCGGCTTATATCAACCATCGAAATATCTACTTTTACAACATTCTAGAACAAACAATTATGTTTGTAGAAAATTTGGAAAAATCTGGAATATTCCAGAGAAGTCACACATATTCACTCAAAGTAATTCAACATAACCTCGAGTGCAGATAAGTCATACAATGTGATAGAAAATAGAAAAAGAAAGAAATTTTCCAACAGAAATTGTTGCATCCACACCCACCCACCAATACCAAACTCCCTTACTTACAAATGTAGATCAAGGGCTATCTTCCACTACAACCATGACTGGGTGGCAGCAGGTGGTTACAGAGAAAAGAGAAACCCAGAAACATTTTTCTTTATATATTATATATCATATTATATATATATATATATATATATATATATATATATATATATATATATATATATTGGTTATTTCACTTCAAGGTGTACCATTTTAGTACTCCATAATAAGCACAAAACTGGAGTAAGGCGATAAAACCTGTTTAAATGAGCTTCAAAGCCAACTATTATCTCGACAAGTTCAGTGTGACAAAGGTAACTTCGGAAAACGTATTTATACAAGCATTTTCATTGACAACGTTGTAATCGTATAACGACGGTGCATGAGAAGTTAAGAGTTTTGCATCCTTTGATGGAATTCCTTGCCTGAAATAACATGTACCTAAATGGTGAAACGAGAATAACTAGATAGGAATTTTTTCGTGCTGGGATATGAATTTATGCATATATTTATGAAATATATAAGTATACGAGTATTTACTATCCTTTTAGTCATATTTTCTCCGGAAATAATGAACTATTGCACTATTATCATCTATCGTTTGAACGAGAAATCTCATTAAATCGAGACTGTAGAGCTTCAAAATGAAAGGTTAAGTAAAACGAGTCGATCCTGCGAATGATTTAATCCATTGAAAGTAAACAGTGAAGTGTGGGAGTAGTTTTTATATGCGTTTTAGATCTCCTGAATCACGAATTTCGAAATTTTTGTTTATGTCTATACATATAATCTTAAAAAAAAGAGCTTAACATATTCAAATTATAGTTAGCATTCGAGGGAACTAAGATACGCTATTCACGTATTTTGTCTTGATTCATTGATTCACCAAGGATGGTTTTCAAGGTGTGAGTTAGACATATTATTTTTGTTATTACTATTTCTGGCATATACGTATCAAATTAAAAGATAAAAATTTTTTCTTCATTGATAAAAGCTACTATTGATGTATATTCGAAAAATTGATCGTTTTGGTGTAATTTAAGTTCAAAGATATATTTTTCATGTTTCAATTAACTCAAGTAATTTTAGATGCAAAACAAACAATAAATATTAATAGTATCCATTTGCATCTGAAATTATTTGATAGTTCTGACGTCGAAAATCATTCGTCAGTTCAAACACTTAGTCACCTGCTACTACTGCGTGGTTCCTTAAATGTCCAAATCCAACACTCATGAATTAAAATTTTTTATGGTTTTGTTATATGGTTTGATAATCAAGTTAGTTTGAGTTTATCTAGAGTATTTATTTATATTTTATTACAATTATATCTAAATTTAATTCAATATGTTTCAAATACTTCTGTATATTTAATTACTTCGATACCAGTGCTATCAGGCATTGTTTAGAAGTAACATTTGATTATGTCAAAAATTATTATGATTTAATGAATAAAGGAAATTTAAAAAAAAATTATGAGGAGGTATCCATTTTATGACGATATATCATGAGAAACTTTTTTCAAGAAGAAACTTCTGAAAATATTATTCTGATGCGTATTTGCCAAAAAAGTTAATAATAAAACAATATGTCTACTACAATATGGTCACTCACCCTTTGAAAACTACCTTTAATTAATTCAAAAAAATCAAGTCAAAATAAGTAAGCAGCATATCTTAGTATCCTAGAGTCTTTTTCTTCTTCTTCTTTAGCCCGTATCCATCCACTCCTGAATGTAGACCTCTTCCATGTTGTTCTATCTCGAACAGTTTGTAATCAATTTCTTCCTGCTAATCGTTGTATGCCATCGCATTTGGGGTCTTCTTGTTTCTCTCTTGGTGGTTCTTGGTCGCCATTGAATCATTCTTTTGATCCACCTTGATTGATGGATACTGTCTGGCGACGTGTCCGGCCCATCACCACTTTTAGTTCTGAGCTCCATTGCTCTCTGGGTTGTTGCAGTATAGAGAACATATGTTGAAACTGGTAAAATACAAGTTTCTTAAATTTAAAAGTGCTAACTGGAATTTCAATATGTTATGATATCCATCGAAAGTTATTCATGGAAAAAAATTATCGTCAAGATGTTTCTACGTATGATCAAACCCGTAATTCTCTTCTCTCCTAATATGATCTCTTAGGTTGATGTCTAGCATGATACGCTTCATTGCTTTCTGGGTTGTTATGAGCTCTTAAGCACTTTTCCTCGTTAGAGTTGCAATATGAAGAAAAAATATGTTGAAACTGGTAAAATGCAAGTTTCTTAAATTTTGAGGTACTAACTGGAATTTCAATATGTTATGATACCCCTCTCGAAAGTTATTCATGGAAAAAAATTATCGCTAAGATGTTTCTATGTATGATTACACCCGTAATTCTTCTCTCTCCTAATATGATATCTTAGGTTGAGATCTAACACGGTACGCTTCATTGCTCTTTGAGTTGTTATGAGCTCTCAAGCACTTTTCTTCGTTACAGTTGCAGTATAAAGAACTTATATCGAAACAGGTCAAATGCAAGTTTCTTAAATTTTGAGGTACTAACTGGAATTTCCATATGTTATGATACTCCTTTCGAAAGTTATTCATGGAAAAAGAATTAACGCTAAGATGTTTCTAGGGATGATCACACCCGTAATTCTCTTCTCCCATATATGATATCTTAGGTTGTTGCCTAGCATGGTACGCTCCATTGCTCTCTGGGTTGTTAAAGCTATTAAGCACTTTTATTCGTTAGAATTGCAATATGAAAAGAGATATGTTGAAACTGGTAAAATGCAAGTTTCTTAAATTTTGCGGTAGGTACTAACTGGAACATCAATATGTTATGATATCTCTCTCGAATGTTATTCATCAAAAAAAAAATATCTCCAAGATGTTTCTAAAGGTACGCTCGATTGCTTTCTGGTATTTTCTGAGATTTTCTGCAATTTTTTTCATTAAAGTAGCAGACTCAAGGCAACAAGTTCGTTAGAAATATATTACTTAATTTGAGGTATTTTAGTATTTCTAGAGAACTTTGGGCTACCTTGTATGATAAGAATGAGCCATAGCGGACCATCAAAGAATCGAGAAATTATCAGCTGCTTCAAGAAGTACATAAAACTCCAAATTACGTTACCTATTCTGAAAACGAAAGTTTGATTAGTTTGGCGTTTACTCAAGAACAAAATATTCGCCAGATAAATTGGCCCGTGATTTCGTTGGGAATTTCATACGACGGCAATTTTATATGTGTAAACATTTGCTCGATCCTATCGATTCACTGAGCCGGAACTTATAATTTGGAGGAGTTCGCTGGAAACGGAGATCAGGTGGAGGAAGCGATACAGAACGAAAATAGCTGCAAATAAAAACTATAAACTGCCGCACAATTTCCCGGCATAGAATTCAAGTCGAGGATATTTGGCTGTGGAAGAATAGATTCGTATTTTATAAATTTAACAAAGCTCGTTATAATAGTCAAGGTAAGAGTTCAGAGCCGAACAAATAAAAAGATGATAGGTGCCGAGGGACACCCGGTTCTTTTCCTCTATATTTATGTACGTGTGTGTATTTAATAGCAGATAAAATGAAATAAAATACGAATGTCTGTAAATGTAAATAAATGAAAAAAATGAATAAAGTAACGTTAATAAAATTGTAATTGATAATCTGTTTTTAATTATGAAAATAAACATTTTATTATTAATTAATAATTATTATATAAATATGAATCAATTATGGACTTAATCAGCAGATTCAATCTTAGTAATGGACAGGTTTGTTCTAACTATAGTAAGATATATATATATATATATATATATATATATATATATATATATATATATATATATATGGCGAGGTTCCATTGGCTTTGCTGTTTGACTTGACTAAGGCCTTTGACTCTATTGGCGTCGTCAGAGAGTTGTTCTAACTTCAAATGGTACAGTGCACTCCTCTGAGGAGCGACATCTTAATAGAGGCGTTTCTCAGGGAAGTGTGCTGGGCCCCTTGCTTTTTATTGTCTTTGTAAGCTCTCTTTGCTACATAAAGCCATCAGATAATTGTAGGTCAATTCTTTATGATGACGACAGCAATTTTTTTGTTATATCAAGGGATATCGCATCCTGTATCCAGGCGGGTAGAGATGCGGTTTTGACTGTAGATAAGTGGTGTAACAACAATGGTCTAATTCTGAATCATAGCAACACTCAGGGTATCTTCTTTCGCGGCGGAAAGTCTGTGGAAGGCTATCCTACCTCTCTGTGCCTTGGTAGCAGTACTGTCACCTTGGAGGACTCAGTTAATGTCTTGGGTGTTGCTCTGGACAAACATCTACGGTGGGATTATCATGCGGCTAAGTTGAGAAAGACTCTGAACTCTGCTGCTTATATGTTTATCATGATCAGAAGCAATATAGAGGCTGCAGTTATGAGAACTTCGCCAGTTTCCAATCTGTACTAACGTATGGAATTATCTTTTGGGGCAGTTCGTCTAGTGCTGACGAAATTTTTCTCATTCAAAAAAAGGTCTTGAGGATAATGTGTGGGTTGAGCTTTCGGGAATCCTGCCGCGGAGTTTTTAGATCCAACAGAATACAAACAGTGTTTGGTCTAAGTTGCAGAAAAGTTATTTTTTTACCATATATCAATAAAAATAAAACTAGGCAAGTTCATCCCTCCTCCCTTCCAATCCATGGTACAACTAGATTTGAAAGAAGACCTCTGTATATGGCCATGCGTTTGTTTAATTTGCTTCCTAAGCATTTAAAAATTGTTGAAGATTTTAGGTTATTCAGAATTCGCATTTATAGTTTCATTTTGGACGGCGAACCTTATTCAATAAATGAATTTATTGCATTTTGTAAAAAGTAAGTTCTTTTCATTTTGACTTGTCTCTATTTTTTTCAGTGCAATATTGTTATATCTGTAATGTGAATAATTGTTGAGATTAATAAATATTATTATTATTATTATCATTATTTTTATTATATATATATATAACTTTTTGATCATTATTAGCAATAATAGGCTTGGCGAATCTCAAAAAAACTCGATTTTATTAAAAAAATTTAAATTGCTAATAATTATCAAAAAACTAAAAATAGTTCACAGGCAACAACAATTCAAATAAATAAATAAATATATATTATTATGAATTGATAATAATAATAATTATTTTATTTTCCTTTTTTTTTTTTTTTTTTTTTTTTTTTTCTTTAATTTGATTTTTAATTAGTATTTAGCTATAGTTATGACTTCTATATTTTTAATATTATGAATTTAATTTTTAATTTTGTATTGACTCTATATTCTCAGGGAAGGTTCTCTTTAATTTTTTAAATTGATTCTATATATTTTTATTATTTCATATATATAAAAAAAACTTGACTTTAATAATTGAAAACTTCAATAAATTCAAAAATGAAATTTTAACAAATTTATTAACACTAATTATCAAGATACAAATTCTGTTCCAATATTAACAATAACAATCACTCTTTAAAATTTTATTATGGTACCTTTTTATATTTTATATTGAGTAATCCCCCTCACGATTGTTTATTTCACTGATGGTTGATCTTCCTTTCACATGGGTTCAATGAATTTCCAAATGTTCTTTCTTCTCTTTTTCTATATTCGTTCTGCAAAACAGCACCTCTCTCTATGGTCTCGGTTATTCCTTTAGTAACCTCACTTAATTTCTATATTATTAGAAATTCATGTCACAATTCACAGTTTTTTCACTTAATTTGATATTACTTTCACATACAGGTATTATCAGCTTTTTATTTTCTTATAACGATGATTTATTATTACTTTTAACTTTCAGCTTTAATTCTACTTTTAATTATTCAATATGGATGACAAAAACAAAAGAATCAGATCTTAAATAGACGATGTTTATCTCTTGAATGCAAAATAGGAACTGCCTAAAGCCGGATGTTATACCCCTATATATAACCTTCTATTATTTTTATAATATCAAGTAATCTGATGGTTTTTTCTAGACTATTCTGAATATCCTTTTTATGATTATTTATCATTTTTAAATATTAAACTGAAAGGTACTGTACAATTTTAAATACCATTCTATTTAATTAAATATACAATAATTTTGAAAATAGATTATTTCAATAATAACAGCTTCTTTATGATAATTTAAAATTCTTCAAACTCAGTACTTCAATTTGATAATTTTAAATAAATAAATAAATGACATTTGGTTACATTTTTAACAAATTTGTAATATAAACACATTTTTGGACTGAAAACATTTAGTTAATCTCTTCTATAAAATATTCTGATCATTTTGTACTAAAATTTTCCATATTCTGACCATTACTTCAGTTATTATTTCTACTTGAAAAATTTGACATTTCGATATATATAGTTTCTAATTCTACCTTGAAATTCTACTTTATTACTGAATTCTACCATAATTTTATATATGAAACAGTTAACTAATCTCTCTTAATATCTTTGTAAACTATTAACTACCTTTCATGACTTGTAATTCACTTATTATTTGATATTCAAATTTAGCTGATTCTACGATACATAAATTTCCATAATTCTATGTATCCTACATAAATTAGGTCTGTTATATTGAATTAATTTGTTCTAATTAATCTTTACAAGTATTCTATTACTTGTAGTCTCTTATATTTCTAATATTTCATAAATTTCTATTGATTTACTTGATATTTACTTCTAACGATTAATGACATTTTAAGTTTCTGACATTCTACAAGGTTTTTCATATACTATTTATTCTAAAATTCATTCTTGAATATCTATAATTCATACATTTACATTTATCATCATTATGATTTTATTTCAATCATTTAAATTCACATTTATTGAGTTATTATGTACTAATATCTATCTTGATTCATTGAAGTTTTCCTTTCCTTGATCATTATCATTTAATATTGTGCCATATATTTTAATTTTAATATTGCAAATAACTAAAAACCATAGCAATATATATATATATATATATATATATATATATATATATATATATATATATATATATATATATATATAATAAGGAAAATTCAATAAGTCAAAAATTATCAAACAATCTTCCAAGGGAGCTGGTTATATGTATTTCGCAACGCGAAACCTGCATTCACAATGTAACTCTGAATTATAGAAAATATCAAGTCACCTCACCCCAAGATCTGCATATAGCTGTTACGATCTTATTGGATCTCTTCAGTGCAGCTTACTTGACTCGGAGTGAATTAACATAGTTCTAATTGTTCCCAAATACAAATCTCGGCCGAGCTACCATATGGATAAAAAACCATAGCGCCCTCCGAAAAAGATATTGGGAACGAACGATTCACAGTTTAGACCGAAAATGCAGAATTCCGTGGGGAGAACAAAAATTTCCTGGAAATGAAGAAGTCTGCTCTGCAACAGTGTTGTATGAAATTGAATATGGTAAACCAGTATATTTTTCATGAAATTATTGTAGGACGCATATGTTTAAAATTAAATTTTATGAAGGTAAGTTCTCGATGGTGGATTGTATCTTGTAGATTTTTCTGCATCATCGTTAATTCTTTTTTATCGAAAAGTAATTATGAAAATGGATTTGAGTTTTTATCAGAAAAGGTGATGTAATCGCCACTTTTCTCTACTTCAAAATCATATGTCATGGTGTCTACTTTAGTCAGGATGTAAAATTCCCTGAGAATTCCTGGATATTCTAGGCAATTCTATTATTTTTCCATGAGTAACGCGATACGATTTTGCTATGTGGACCACTGCTGTCATAGGTTTTTTTTCTATCAATGTCTTTCACACACGACTTTAATAAGAACATCTTTTTTCCGAGAGACTTTCTGAAAGAACCTTCGTCATGTGCAAATGCTGTCAGACAATTTGCCTTTACATTACTTTCATCCTTATTTATTATTATTTCAGGAAATATACTTGACGATTTTTATCTTTGGCAATTCAATACTCTTCTTACATTTGCAGAAAGCAAATTTGGAAAAAACTGATAATACTTGAAACCAAAATTCACTGAAAATTTCATGATATTTCTGGAGAAAAAAATTCCCAGGACTTTTTCAAGGAAGTAAACACCCTGACATGTAATCTACAATAATACGTTGATATACTCTTACCTTTATATTTATATATCTTACTAAAATGTACGAACACTGGTACTCGCTCGACTTCATCATACCTATCCTCATGTTTTACTGAATCGCTAGCACTATTTATTCTTTATTAATAAAATAATCATGCTAGAAGTTCAACATTTGTGTGAATTAAGCATAACCGTTAAGCATGTGGAACATCTCAGAACCATAATTATGGAAGACTGTCACATGCCACTCTACTCAGACCGACACTAAGACTTTATTCATAATACACGACGTGCGAGCATAATTCAAGGGGTTGCCATAATGACAAAACGGAAAATCTAACCTATTTTCCATTAATCTTGATCACGTTTTCTTTTATCAAGCATCTTCGTTTTTATGTACACTCAATTTTCACGATATCTATTAGAATACTTTTTGAGCTCACCTTGTTCTTGTGCTTACCATGTTTGTTTTACTGACTTCAAATTTTCACATTATCTTTCTTTATTTCGTGACGTTTCAAACTTCAGTTTATTTCTGTATCTGTTTTCTTTTTCTTTAGTATGTTATGTATCCTGCGGTGATGATGTGATTCTTCCTATGCTTCCAACTATTGTTTTCGGTTCTGCTATTTTTGTAGAGGATGTAGATTCTTTTTATTCTGTATTGGTATTTCTTTAACCATTCTATGTCAGCTTGTATTTTTTATATGGGGCTTGTAAATTTTGTACATTTACCAAAATAATTATTTGAATATACAAACACAAACATCCATACCTAACTTAGGATTCGAACACAGAACGTCACTCTACCTCTGCTCCGATCAGATTGAAAAGTTAGGTATTACTATTTTCCTTAGATGTATTATATTTTTATGCCTCATTTTACATACGCTGTTTATCTACAAACTCTGTTATTTACGTGTCTTGGGTATCGGGATTTCGGCAATAAGCTGAAAATATTAAACCTCAGAATTCAGTTTTGAATCCTCATTCCTTTCCACGATGTGGAAACGTTCATTTTGATTACTTTTTTGAATATTAATAATAATAATAATAATAATAATAATAAGTTTTATTTCCTCTGATTACATAAAAGTAATATGGGAAAGGGTCAACAGAAAAATTGCACATACTAATGTGACACTATACAGGTATTTACAATGAAATAGTATACATATCATTACAAATACTAACAAAAGAACATCACAAAATCACATTAATACTTCTGTAAAATATTCGTCAACGGAATAAAATACTCTATCTAAAAGTAGTGATCTAACAGCTGATTTGAAAGGCCTAAGATTATCGATTTTTCTAATTCTGTCGGGTAGGTGGTTAAATATTTTTATACCCAATACATTGCAGCTCCTTTGTACTTGAGTTAAACGTGTAAAAGGTACATGAAGCAACTGCGAGGTAGACCTCCTTGTACTATATTGATTCACATCACTACAGCTAACCAAAGAAGATAAATTTCTTTTAATATAGATCACACAAGCATAAATAAACATACAGGGTACAGTTTAAAAAAATTACTCTTATAAAAATTACGACATGACGTTAATCTAGTGAGACCAAAAATTGAACGAACAATTCTCTTTTGAATTTTAAAAACATAATCCGCATTGGTGCTATTTCCCCAACAAAGTATACCATATTCCAGCGCCGAGTTGACTGAAGCATAATAATACATCTTTAAGATATTCAGGTCACAATAGTTCTTAAGATGCCTTATTGCAAAATTTAACGAAGAGAGTTTACCGCTCAATACCGCTACATGATTTTTCCAGTTTAAATGATCATCCATCGTAACACCCAAAAACTTCACTTCATCAGACAGACCCAGAGACTCAGCACCTGGCAATCTAACCAATGGACTGAGGCACCTATTTGTGCCATTTGGAGTAAACATTAACAGAGTTGTTTTACTCTCATTGAGAATAAGGCCATTTATCGAGCAATATTCATTCATTTTGCTGATGCAATTATTTGACAGCAAAGAAAGGTCATTTATACTTGCAGCAGATATAAGCACAGAACTATCGTCCGCGTAGAGCGTAACCACCCCACTATCTTCTAAAAACTCCACTGAATCGTTTATCAACAATATAAACAGAATCGGACCCAGTGTACTACCTTGAGGCACTCCAGAGTGCAACCACTCCCTGTGAGATAAAAATTGCGAACCCCTCTCCGAAATTCTCACCGTCTGCGACCTTCCAGTCAGATAAGACCTTATCCAATTTAGGGGTACTCCACGAATACCCATCCTCTCCAACTTGAACAGCAGAGTATCCACATCTATCGTGTCAAAAGCGCGGCTGAGATCAAAGAAGATACTCATGCAGAACCTCCTTTCCTCAAAATTTAAGAGAACTCTGTTGTATACCGACAAAATTGCATCCTGAGTAGATTTGTTCTTCCTAAAACCGTACTGGCTTTCAGATAATAAAAGAAAACTATCAACAAATGAAGTGAGACGAATGAGGAATAATTTTTCTAGCACCTTAGAAAAGACCGATAGAAGAGCGATCGGTCTATAATTCTTTAATTGAGTATGGTCTTTTTTCTTATATATCGGGGAAATCGCCGCCACCTTGAGCTCAGACGGGAAGTGACCCTGTTGAAATGATTCATTAACCAGGTGCGTCAGAGGCAAGGCAATGTCCTCCGCCACATGTCTAACAATTCTGCAGGGAATTCCGTCTATGCCATATGATTCTTTTTTCGACACCGATAATAAAACATCCAAAACCTCAGACGGTGTAACCGGCGTTAGAAACATCAGATTAGTATTGATTCGCATCTGGCAACCAAATTTGTTATTTACCTTTAGTTTATCTGTTAGTTCCTTAACAGAATTAACAAAATAAGAGTTGAAACTGTTAGCCTTATCAATTGGATCTGTGATTGAACGGTGTGCTTCATCAAATATCACATCCGGTATTCTATGATTATTTCGATTTGGGATATTAGATCTGATAACACCCCAGACGGCTGACGATTTGTTGTCTGCATTGGTGATTAAATTACTTACGTATCTTTTTTTTGTATTAACTATATTTTCTGTATGATTTCTTTTCATTTTATTATAAATTTCCTTCACAGTGTTGTCAGTTCTACTCACTTTATATAAATCTCTGATAAATCTTCCCTCCTCGACAATCTGTTCTGTTATCCAAGGATTTTTAGTGTTTCTCCTTTTGTAATGAGCCTGAAGGGGAAACGCCACTTCAAACATGTAATTAAAGATACTGAAGAACAAAGAAAAACAATCCGCAACACTTATCCCTCCATAAAGGCATTCCCAGTTTTCCCGAGAAACGAGAAACTTAAAATGATTGATATTATCCGCTGAATATATCCTCCTCTTACCGCCGCCAATATCATGGGGGTTCAAATCATTCTTACAGCCAACTTCTAGCAACTGCGCTGAATGGTCAGACATCATACTATCTATGGTCAAAGCTTTGAACGAGCAACGCCAGTTTACGAATATATTGTCTATGAGCGATCCCGAATCACCCAGCGTTCTCGAGCACTCCTCGAAACATTCAACAAAACCATAGGAAGAATATATATCAACAAAATTTCTAGATTTAATGTTGAGTGAGTCTCTAATGTTAATATTGAAATCACCCGTCACCAAGGTCTCGGAGTTGAAAGTACACAATAGATCCTCAAACCTCTCGAAGAATACATCGCAATCACAACCGGGCGCTCTATAAACACATACGACTGTTTCCTGTTTGAATTTCCACTATTTCTTCATCAGTTCAATTTTCCAGTGGCTGGTTTTGTAATTAATTCAATTTCAGATGTTTGTTTGTGTTCCTATTAATATTATAGCATTCTGCAGATCGATCTAGTCAATCTAGTGTCTCCTCCATTTCTTTATCGTTAATCCTCACAATTCTCTTTACGTTTGGATAAATGTTCCTTTACTCTTTTTTTTCTCCTCTAAGGAATATAATTTCTATTTTCTTCTGGTGTGACATCTTAGTGGTCACTTCTGAATAAAAAGTATGGCCTCTTCCTTCACTAAAACTCAAAATAAATTAAGTATAGGTACAAACACGTCCGATTTGTAACACATCATATAAGTAGTCCATTCGATGTCAATTTTTACTTTGATAGAGATTGAGTGTGAATAATATTACAGCCAAACCATTAACTAGAAAGTAGCTTGGAGGTGTGGAGCACAAAAAAAAAGAATAGCCCGCTCTGTATTTCTAAAAAAAAATTTTTCTGAATATCAATGAACTGAAAGGTATGCAGCATAAAAAGTAACGCCTACTCTATGATTACAGAAAAATATTTATAAATATGAATAGACAAAAACATCTGGAGCACAGAAACATACCGTCTACTTGTGATGGAAGAGAGAAATATGCATTAAGATGAATGGACTTAAAGGTATGGAATTATGGATCATAGATGAGGGATGCCTACTCTGAGGTAATCCAGAGAAATATTCATGAAGATGAATAGACTTATAGGTGAGGAGCATAGAAAAGTAACGTCTACTCTGTGGTACTACAGAAAAATACACAAGAAGTTGACTAAAAGGTATGAAGCATAGAAAACTAAAGTCAACTCTATGGTCGTACAGAAATTTATTCACGAACTGTTGAAAACTGTTTGATGTCAAAATTAGCTTCCCAAATTCGCAATACGTTCAATTCACTGTTTCACGTTTCAACGCCAGTTCCGCAGCGTTCACGGAATGAAAACATCGGCAGATGTCTGGAATTGTTTATGTTTTGGACCTGTATCTCCCACGTGAATTGTAAACCTAAATTAATGCGGGGAGATCTGCTGCGATAGAGATCGACACACGCGTGAGGATTTCTTGTTGAGTTCCTGTTTTTTTAAATAGAGTAATTTGTGCACGAAGTAAACAAACAGTTCCTGATATTAATGCAAGTCGGAAGATTTAACTGCCGTTGAGATCTCGAACAATGCGGCAAATATTAATAGGGAAAGTAATGGTTTATTTGCGACTAGCTCATGCCTTGAGTTACTAGATTGGCGTAGTGGAGGATCATTACCGCCAGCAGCTCTGGGGTATTTTGTTACTCAACGTTGTTTTGAATTTAAATTGAACAGGCAGAAAATCACTACCTATATCTATTTGAAAACATATTAATTGAAAAGCAAATCATTCTATAAAATACATTGAATTTCATAATGGATACAGGATACAATTTTTATAAGTCCATCAATTCGCTGAAATATATATATATATATATATATATATATATATATATATATATATATATATATATATACAAAGGAAATCTACGGTAAAAATTTCAGAGGTCATTTCTTAGCCTATTTTAAGAATATTTTGTTCAATTTCGAACATACAGGGTAAACAAAATTTTAGACAAAAAAAAATATTTTATTATCAAAAAGTACGTGTGATGTTGCTCAATCTACAATAAATATTAGAAATGACTTCCTCCAGCCTGGATACAAGCATTCAATCTTCTCGTCATTGAGTGACGTTTCTAATTGAGTTACACCAAGCATTTATTCGATTTCGCAAGTCGACAAATTCTCCACTGGATAAGCGTAAAGTATTGACTCCACATATTCCCATAAGAAATAATCCAGGGGGTTCAAGTCTGAGGATCGAGGAGGTCATGCGTGTGGCTCATCTCAACTATTCCAGCGATATTCGTATGTTGCTGTTAAAAAATCACGAGCAGTCAGTTTGAAATGTGGTGGCGCAACTTCGTGCATAAACCACATTGCAATTCTTGTCGCCAATGGTACATCCTACAGAAACTCAGGCATTGATTTTTCCAAAAAGTTGCTATACATCTTGCCAGTAAGTCTTACTGGCCAATTAGTCCAATTAGGTAGTCACCCACAATTCCAACCCAAACATTCAAGGAGAACTGATGTTGCAAACGATCTTCACATACCTCATGCTGATTTTCATCTAAGTACATGGTTGTTATGAAAATTTTTTATTGCATGTCTTGAGAAATGGGCTTCATCGGTGAAAAGAATCAGTGTCAGGAATTGAGGTATTAGATCTAATGTTTGCAAAAGTCGTTGACATAACGCAATCGTGGAGGAAAATTAGCTGGTAGTAGTGCCTGAACACGTTTAATGTGGTATCGATACAATAAATTGTCCTTAAGAACTTTTCTTACTGTCCAATGACTTGCATTCAAAGTTTAGGCAATTTATTGCGTAAACTACTTGGAGTTTCCCCTATAATGTCCAGCACATTCCCTTCCAGTTGTACCGTTCTTATACTGTCATTAATCTTCGAAACAAAGGGGAAAGCACTATAGGACAAAATATTAGAATAGGCTAAGGAATAACCCCTTTAATTTTTGCCGCATGCTTACCTAAAGGCCTGTATGTATATATATATATATATATATATATAAATATATATATATATATATATATATATATATATTTATATATATATATATATATATATATATATATATATACATATATTTATATATATATATATATATATATATATATATATATATATCAGGGATGTTACGGAGCTTCGACTCCGACTCCGTTAAGTCGGAACTTCCGATTATTTTTACACCTTCGGTTCCGACTTCGGCTCCGAAACTTTTGAATCGGAGGTTTTAATCGGAGGTCCAAGCATAACAAATAGCATAGCAGCCTGCCAGGGTTGCCATCTTAGCGGTTTTGTCGCTAAATCTAGAGTGTTTAGGTTGGTTCAATGCGACATTTCCACTTATTATTTCAACTGCGAATTATTGTAAACGCTATAAGGTAAATTCCTTATTATAGTCGTTCCGAAAATAAAAGGTACTCATGCGCACTAGAAAAAATTTAATAAGGGAACCATAATAAAATACTGCTTTCCCTTATTTACGACTAGATACCGTAAGTACTTAAGGTTTTCTTATTTCCCTAATTCACCAAACCTAACCTAGTAACCTCCCAAAAAATGTTTCTCAACTCAAGTAATCCGTCTGTATTTTCGGTTTGAATTTTGTTTTGGATCGGTTTAGTGCTGCAATTGTCTGTTTTTTTTAAAATAAATGTTCAAGTTTGAATTATGAAATATGAGTGGGCCTGGTCAAGAATGCAGCATAATAAACAGATTAAGGTTTACTTATAATGATGATTTGGCCCTATTAAGAGAGTTTGTAGGACAAACTCCCCTATCAAATCCCGAAGGATGGGAGATGATAAGGCCAAATATTCAAATTTCGACTGGCAATGCCTTCTCAAGCAACACCGGCCCCACCTTCTAAAATTACGGCTTCCAAAATATTTTCCATACTGTTCTAAACCGCTATCAAAATTACAATTAAATATCATTGAAATTTGAACTTTTTTTTAACAACAAAAGACAAGACACAAGTGAAAGTAAATTTTTTTTAGGTTATAAATGAAACTATCGCTGTCCTAAGAACTGTCAATTTAAGGAGTGAGTTCCAATAACTCAATTTCTACCCTAACATTTAAGGTTTTGCTTTATTTAAATAAGGCTTAACTTTATTAAGGCATTACCTTAAAGGACGGTTTTCAATAATTCCCTATTTTGCTCACATGAATTTGTGACAACGGTTATGAATAATCGAGACGAAGAGATAAGCAGAGGAAAGAATGACAGATGACAGGGTTTGTTTTCATCATTTGTGGACTTTTGTCACAGATTAGACAAGTTGTCTAATCTGTGCTTTTGTGGTCTTATATGTCATGTATCCTGTCAAATTTTGAAATTTCATTGTATTTCTAATCATAAAATTCATTTACCAGTTTATAACCTAGCCTAGGATATGCATGCCACTACTTCACTACTAGCTAGTACCTGTGTGGTGTGCTCTAGCACTAGACAGATAAGGGGAAATAGATGTTTAGAGGATTTTAAATTTAATTAGTAAATTGTGATAAAAGTAAGTTGTTTCTCTTCTTTATTGGGTGTATAGCTCAGATCAATAAGGAACCTTATTGATCTGAGGGGTGTATAGTTTTGTCATATCTTCACCTCTAGAATTTTAGTGTCTCAACAATATAAACAGAAATACAGAGCAGAGTGGGAAAAAGTTCCAATATTTCGAGGATGGCTGTAACCCTGTGCTAGAAATATGAGTTGTCATGGTTAATGTGTGGTGCGAGTGGTGCGACCAAAGAAATACTTCAAATAAGTCTGAAAAATATATTTTGTTAATTATCAATGGTTCCTATTGTGATGTTATAGGATAATTCATATTCATTTTGTTTGATGTTTTAACAATATTTTCATTCTGAATAAAAAAAAAATTCTACGATTTTTTATCTGATGTTATAAAATAAACTGCCTGAAAATAAGGAAAAATTATCAAAAATGTCGCTAAATCACGAAAAAAAGTCTCTAAATTTTAAAAAATTTCGCCTGCGCCGCGCTTTTTGCTCGTTTCGCTCGCTAGCGACTTTTAGCGGTTTTTTTTGTAATTTTTTGCGACATTTTATGCCCAGCAGCTGGCAACACTGCAGCCTGCGTCGACCGACCGCTACGCACGCATAGTCGCTCTATCATCGATTGTTTTTTCACGTGTTGTTAGTTTGTTACGCAAATGACATGTTTATACGCTACAGTCACTTGTTTTGTATTTTGCGGCTTAGTATCAATAAAAGTAATCTGTTTTTAATCAAAAAATCTCTCTCCTGCCACCACTTTTGGCCCTGCCTCCGACTCCGACTCCGGTTCCGACTCCGATAGATCAAATTTAAAAACTCCGACTCCGACTTCGGTTCCGATAAAACTACCTCCGTTACATCCCTGATATATATATATATATATATATATATATATATATATATATATATATATATATATATATATATATATATATATATATGTATCTTTATATATATATTTATATATATATATATATATATATATATATATATATATATATATATATATATATATATATATATATATATATATATACATACACACATATACATGTGTGTGCATATATGAAATCGCTAAACTCCAATACCGTTTGACCGATCAACACCAAACTTGGCACATTAATGTATTTTTTCATGAGGAGAATTTTTATGTGATGATTATAAGAATCAGCTGTGTAGTTTCTGTGAAAATGAGCTTTGTGGAACGCGTCATCAGGTACCTGCGAAAGCGCATTTGCCATATTGTAATAAAAAAAATTGAGTGGCCGTCAGGAATATATATATATATATATATATATATATATATATATATATATATATATATATATAATTTTTTATTTGAATTTTTGTTGCCTCTGAACTGTTTTTAACTTTTTGATAATAATTAGCAATAACAGGCTTGCTGAATCTCAAAAAAACTTGATTTTATTAAAAAGTTTACGTTTCGCCACGAAATTCGTGGCTTTTTCAAAACATTTGAAATATTGAAATTTCAATATTTCAAAAGTTTTGAAAAATCCACGAGATTAATCAATCCTTTTATATCTAATAATTATCAAAAGGATATATATATATATATATATATATATATATATATATATATATATATATATATATATATATATATATATATACATATATATATATATATATATATATATATATATATATATATGGCTTTTTCAAAACTTTTGAAATTTCAATATTTCAAAAGTTTTGAAAAGCCACGAGATTCACCAAGCCTGTTATTGCTAATAATTATCAAAAGGTTATTATATATATATATATATATATATATATATATATCTATATATATATATATATATATATATATATATATATATATATATATATATATATATATATATATATATATATATATATATATATATATATATATATATATATATATATATATATATATACACACATATATATATACATATATATATATATATATATATATATATATATATATATTTATGTATATCCATTTTTAAATATAAGATAATGAGAACATGCCCTTTTTATTAAAGTATTTTTATATCATATACAATTATCATGTATCAATGAAGATTTTACGAACTATTTGTAAGCTACTTATAAACTGAATTTAAATGAGTCTTTTCTGAATTATTCTTCTTCGAATTGGAATATATAATTCCATCTATAAATTATGACCTCATACGATTTTAATTCGAGATCATCTCTAAGGTCAATGAATGATAACGCAGCATAATTCGTGAATATATATGCATACTGGTCGCCCAGTTGCGTTAATTGTTTGAATGATGACGTCTGAAAGAAAATAATAATCTCTAAAGTCTTGTATTTAAAAGTAAGCTCTTGCTCCGTTATACCCTCGGTTATACCTCACTGGCTACGAGTACGACTGTTATAATATTTAATTGCATATCTGGTTTACAGGCCGAAATTCAATGCAAGTCGAGAAGAAAGTCTGGAGTTTCCAAAATACTTCTATCGCAATTATACCAATGAAAAATTTCAGCACATACTTAATGTTGAAATTATAATACCTATAAACGATAGTTATCAGTTAACAAACAAATTCGATAATTCAATTATTTTATACTCCAAAGAAAAGACATTACCTAAAAAAAATTTCGAGCACTTTTTTCGAAGAATAAAGAAGCAAAAGTTGATACTAGTTTGATGAAATCTAATTATACCGGGATATTTCCCTACAGTCATCTTAATTTATTGAAATTTTAAATGAGAAATCTGCACCTAACTTTATAGTAGAGCTACTATCTTGCAACTAGGCGTCTAATCTCTGCTTTGACTGCTCTCAAAAGTTCGACTTGTAAGGATTTTTCTTTTCGCAGAACGAGTTATAGAGCTCAAAATACATGTAAATCTAGAAAATGTACAGGATTCACGAAAAAATTTTGAGTTATAGAGAGGTTCGTGTTGTAAATTCGAGTTATAGAGGTTCGACTGAATATACGAAAAAAAAATTGGTTCCTTCAATTACTCATTCCGATTAAAATTATATGAATAAATAGTAGAGATTTTGTGAAAATTGCAATCAATTCTCCACACAATAAATAACATATTCTAACTTCAATATAAAATTCCCAATTTTTCCATACTTGAAAGAATAAATATTTACATTTTGAACTTCTGTTTCTGAAACTAAACATGCCGCCTGCAACAAACGACCGCATTGTAAACTAGAATATATTTGAATGCGAATACAGTTGACCTTGAGAGTGTTACTGTTACTTACTATCCCACAATTTCGGGCCTAGCTTTCATTCGCCCCAAAGGTTTGGATTGTCACGTGCGATAAGGAACTTCGTCCCAAATGTATATCATGTATACCAGTAGTACGTTTTTAGCAGGACCCAATTACTATCGTCATAACCATCAAATTATCCGCCTTCACAGCACCTTCAATTTCTCACGTTCTGTCATCCTGACAAATTGGCTTTGTTCGCAGCTTCACTGCGCACTAAATTCCAACAACGATTCAATTCAAATTAAACGTTTACAATAGAATAGGCCGCAAAGGCCGAGATTCAAGCTCAAATGTCTCTTTCAACAAAGACAACAAACGAAAACCATGTTGAAGCATCTTTTAACGCTGCTTGCCAATCACGGAAACAATATAGTTCAATATAATTTGTTACGAAATCATCATACCTCTTTACCACTAAAAAATATTGGACTGAAAAGCAAGTAATTATTTATATCTATTATATATATCTATTATCAATATTTTTATTAAAGACAGCCACAGTCTCTAGAAATTTAATGGAACATAAGAAGGAAGTTGTCTCTTTTTTTTTGAGTTTTCAATTCTTCTAAAATTCCTACATTCCTCCATAACCAAAGAATTAAGAACATATTCTGTATATCACGTCCTTTTCCATCTGATATTAGCAGATCTGACTGCTGATATTAGATTGAATAGCACGTAATAGGCCACTAACTGAAGACGGCCACAGCACCAACAAATTTAATGAAACATTCACAAACGTCAAAGTAATTCTGAACTTTCAAAAGTTATGAGAGAATGTAACGAATTATATATATATATATATATATATATATATATATATATATATATATATATATATATATATATATATATATATATATATATATATATATATATATATATATATATATATATATATATATATATATATATATATATATATATATATATATATATATATATATATACATGGTGTTAAAAAACGTTTCAATACTTTGGGAGTTGATTATAGACCTCAAAATAAGTAAAAAATTCAATAAACATGGGTTCGCAAATGAGCCGTTTTGGAGATATGAGCGATTTTCTGATTTCAAATTAGCTTATAGCGCAACCAAATACGATATTCGATTTATTTTCATCTTTCGGATGTCTTGTTTACTGAACTTACAATTAAAAAGTTTTTCAGTCGGTACATGAAAAAAAACTCACAGCTGGCATCAAACATTTGCTTTTCATATGACGTTTACGTACTTCTATTGAGTATTTTGCATCCGATTCGAGTTGTTTACTTTCTTTCTCTTTATTGTTAAAAAAAAATTATTATTCCTGAATTTGAAATGCCTTATTCTGATATTGAAATGAGTGATATTGTAATGAGTGATATTGTTCTCATGTATGTCGTGCCAACGGAAGTGGTCCCAGTGCCATGGCCCGCTAGATCTCTCGATTTAAATCCTTTGGACTTTTGTATTTGGGGTTATTTGAAAAAGTTCAGCGTATGCAACGTCAGTGTATAACATCGAAGAGGTGCAACATCGGATTGAACTATCGTGTCAAACGATCCGAACACAACCAGGTCTTTTCGAAAGAGTACGTAATTCCTTCATGCGACGATGCACTTTCTGCATTGAAATAGACGGTGGTCATATGCAACATCTTCTGTAAAATACTAGAAGTCAAAAATAAATCGAATATCTTCTGTAATTTGTCGTATTTGGTTGCGCTAGTGAATAATATTTTGAAAACCGAAAATTGCTCATATCTCCAAAACGGCTCATTTGCGGACCCATGTTTATATAAAACTTTTTACTCATTTTAAGGTCTACAATTAGCTCCCAAAATATTGAAACGTTTTTTTTTAACGCCCGATATATATATATATATATATATACAAACAACTCAAAAGAAATGAGAACATATTGCAACTGCAACTACCCATGAAAATAATTTTTGACAGCCTTTCATGATAGAGGTTTCAGCTAGAGTGTAATATAGTGTCACAATAAGTAAATAGAGTGTCACAATCAATTTGAATAACCATAATAATATTTCAAGCATAGTGCTGTGAGCCTGAACGTACATAATGCACTATATTATTTCCCAAAAGCTAAGTACTTCGCCAGACTGTTAATATTAATAAATCGCCCTTAATGTTTTTAAATGTGGCCGTAATGGAGGTCAAGTGGGCGATAGCCGTTATACACCAGAGAGATTGTTCTATATTCGTTGTTACGTTATCTAACCAGTAAATTGCATTCATTACTCGTAACAATAAATGATCAGAGTACTCTGAACAATAAAGTGGATACGGAAATATAAATATGACCTGTTTTTATGGTAAAACATGTTTTTTTATTCATATTTCAATTTGTTATTATTTGAACCTTTGTTATCGTATATTGAAATAATTCAGTCATTGGAAAATTTCGTATGCTTTTATATATAGTAATAGAATCAATTTAGCACTTCGCTTGTTAATGACCTTTTGACCATAGCTGAGACTTGACTGACAAGAAAGCAATACGATAGATGGCGCAATTTTGAAACAATATAGTGTCTAAAGGTGGTAGGTTGATAGTTTTTCATGTCGTCTTGGATTTTATTGGTGCGAATCGGTTAGGGAGTTGAGCCACAGGGGAAAAAATAAATCTTGTTTACACGATAAAGGGCGCAATGTTAAAGCCATAGGGTTGAAAGTTGGCAATCTAAATAGATGGAAAACTCGTTTGAATTTGGAAAAAATCTTAATTGAATAAATAGATTTTTTAAACACGATATGTTATGAAAACCTGCTTTCTGAAGCAGCTTACTGCGATAGATTTTACACATTTAATCCCATTAAATCGCACAACCTGGATAAGCTAAGATGTTAAAACTCAAAAAACTGTTGAATTACAACGTCAATTAAGTAGGTAAATTACTATTGTCACCCTATGAGTATTTCATAAACAACTTTGTGATTATATAGAACGCTATTCGCACGCAGTGTTCACTGAAGCATTTTAGTTATTTCGGAGGCAATCAATTTCGTGTAATAAAACTTCCGATAATCAATCAAAACAAAAACGTTCAGTTATGCCTTCGACACTAATCAAGTTAAGAAATTGTCGCTTACCAGGTCAGCAGCTTTCATTCAGGCGTATTATAAAGCATAATCGAGTTTTTACTTGTTGAACTGCACCGTTACTGAAACCAGTGACCTCAAAATAACGCAGAAATAAGGACAAGTAATTACTTGAATGAAATCAAGTAGAAATATGTTTTTGATATGTTTTCCTCTGTTAATGGTGAAATTTTATCATCATTACTTCACTATTATCGTTTACCAAAACTAAAATTACAAGCTTTAATAGGAAATCGAACTAGTCACTAAAATAATATATTTTATTGTACAAAAATACATGAGGTACTTTTTACTATATTTTTGTTATAAATCTAATTTTTATACCAACAAACGTTTGATATGCACCCCACGCTTCTCCAAATAAAATAAAATATTTTCTTCTTTTCCGTTCAACTTACCTACTACTTATCGAAGTGTGTTTTTTTTTAACTATGATTTATTTTCCTATTTTTAGTTTCTAAACGGAATCAGAAGTGATAGTAATCAGGCGACTCGATTTTTAATATATTATGTGTGATAACAGATCCAAAATTATCTAAATTTTTTCATCCTGGTAAGGACATTAGGATAAATTGATGAAATTATATTATTGTCATCGGTCCTTATTACGTGTGAATTTTTTTTATATAATAATAAGTCTTGTAGTCGGTGAAAATGTTGATAGTATTGATAACATACAGCTGAAGTATTAAAATATTTGAAAAGGCTAATGGATATATCTATTCTAAACTATTTCTACTTTTCCAATATAAAGTTCCTAGATAATTAATTAATTACAAGGGAACACACTACCTAAACATGATAAAAAATTTTACATTTTCAATTAGAGCTGAAAAGACTAAAAAAAATTGCAGAAGATCAACGATTTCCATATATTCAATTTCGAAAATTCTCTAAGCCGAAGTACTTACCCATTTTGCGCTGAGATAGACGAAATTGAATCAGAAACAGAAAATTTGATAATTCGATTGCTTACTGAATTTGGACTGAAAAAGACGAATCGGAAGAAATGAGATTTTGACTATTTTCTTTGACTTGATTTTTTGTTGAAAAATTTATTTTAACCTAACCTTATACCTTTACCCAACATCACTCTACAATCAAGCATGTACAATATTTATGAAATGGATAAATTTGATTTTGAAAAAGATCATCTTTTTCAAAATTCATCTCTCATAAATTAGATACATTCTTGTTTTCCGAAGGTGAGTATGCTTGGATTATGATAGATTAGTTTAATTTTTCGAAAAAAAGAAACGACAACATCTGACTTCAGATTCGTGTTTTTCAACTCAAAATTAGGAAGTAACCAAATTATTTTCCAATTTGATGAGTTTTTGACTTTAAGGTAGGTAAGTTATATCACATCACAAGTGGATAAGGAAAATTATTCAATAATTGAAAATTATCAAACAATCTTTCAAGGGAGATGGTTAAATGTAATCCTAGAAGCGAAATCTGCATTCAGATGCAACCAATGGATTATAGAAAATTAGACCAGGAGCCGAGAGGGTTTTTGCATGTATCATAGGCCCCACGACGAGGCTTTGGGGGCTGATAGACAATGTTATTCCCAACTTTGAATTCTCGGTATGGCACCCCTAAAGTGTAGCTTTTAGGAGGGGTGAATTTTCAAACGTGTCGTCTATATCGTCTATATATAGGCCCCACTTCGATTCTTGTATTATGTGGTTAAGCAAGTCGCCAAAGTCCGCAAACTCAATATGCCATACCAATATGGCGTCACTTAAGGTCCGCCATACTTACCGAAACGTAATTTTTTCACTGTGAAAATGGATCATAGGCCCCACGCTGTTGTTTCGTGATCTTTGTTAACAATGAACTATAGAACGAAGATCTCAAAACGCCATACCTCTGGGGCGTCGCCAAGTGGCCGCCATACTGGGGCAAACATGTCATTTTCAGCAATGAACATGTATAATAGGCCCCACTATGAAAATGTATCACATTTGTTCATTTTGATGTCCTGAACAAAGTTCTGAGAGCGCCATACCCATGCGATGTCACCAACGTCAGATATTGGCTTAAAAAGATGTCACATTTTTATAGCTTAAGCGTATCAAAGGCCCCACTGCCATACCAGCGTTTTTACGTGTATTTTGAAGTATAAAACACGAATATATCATTGCCATACCTATGGCATGTCGCTAACGTCAGATATTGGCAAAATTGTCACATTTTTATAGTTTAAGTGTATTCAAGACCCTACTGCAATACCGGCAATTTTAGGTGTATTTTGAATTATAAAGCAGGAATATATCACAGTCATACCCATAGTATGTCGCTAACGTGCACAATTAATCGTATATATATATATATATATATATATATATATATATATATATATATATATATATATATATATATATATATATATATATATATATATATATATATATATATATATATAATAAAGTATAAACTTTAAAATAATGAGTTCATAACTCGAAACATGTCGACTATTCGTAACTGCTAAATACAGTATCTAAATATTTTTATATAGTGAAACATAAGCCAAGTCTATTTTCTTTTAAAGTTTATACTTTATTCTTTATGATGTTTCACCAAGTGATGTGCGAGAATTCAATCTCAGTATTATATATATATATATATATATATATATATATATATATATATATATAATATATATATATATTTATATATTATATATATATATATATATATATATATATATATATATATATATATATATATATATATAATTTTTTTCAAATTTGTATGTACCTATATGATAATATTGTGTAGAATTTTTTTGCATGTATAGACATATTAAAAAGATACAACAGTGGTTATTCTCAAGTAAAATTGTTGTCGAAATGAATACTAATAATATAATGTATACCTATATAATACAGCTCTGCGCTGCAAAAACAGGTGTTTCATGTCAAAAATATTTTTCGTTAAAAACACAAACAAGTTATGAAATAAAATAATGTATGCCAAATAAATGCTAAGCATTTCCAGGATTACATTAAGAAAGAAATTTATTTAATTCAAAACACTTCGCTCGAAATAACTAAATTTGAACTGATAGCTGACATAGAAAGAATGCAAAATATACTACAGATGTCAATCAAAGTCCTAATTATAAATATTTTTGCCCTTTTCGGTAGGTATCTATATATTCCTATTTCTCCCTATCCCAGGTTTTACCCAGATGTTGGAAATTCTGTAATCATAAAATAATAAAAATTCTTTCTTGACCGGACGCTGCCAGTTCACCGGGTTTCGAACCCAACCATTTTTCTGCCGGCAGTTTGTGTGAGAAGTATGCGTGAAATTCTTGCCGCTATGGATGAAGACATTTTTAATGAGAAACGAGCCTGAGCCTGTTTTATTTGTAAATTAAGTGATGAAAGCGTTATTTCATTCATTTCTTATTAAATATTAACTCACATAGGGATAATACCAATTCATATATATATATATATATATATATATATATATATATATATATATATAAATATATATATATATATATATATGTTGGTGCAAGTTTTCTATATTAAAGATAATTCATTTTCGTTATGCTTCAGAGTTTTTTGAATAGGCACTGTGCGCTTGTGAAGAAGTGCGCTGATTAAGACACATCATTCATTCATCATTGTTAAAACGTTCGACCGATACAGTTTCCATATTTTCATAAGTGCAAATTTCCAAATTTTTTCCACTTTCGCCGCATCGATCTTAGTGTTACTGGTGGAGAAGGGATCCCCGTGGAGCGAAGATCGATGAAAAACAAGGTAGGTGTCAAAAATAAGGGTTTTGATGCATATTCAGTTTATGTTAGCGGCAATTTTCATGACAATTACTGTCCACTTGTTTGCCTTTACTAGATGCGCTAACATTTTGGTCCATTCGAGCCCGATTGGCTAGTAGTAATTTCATATTTTCATATTTTCTTTCAAATTTTGAGATTTTCAAGTGAGTCACCTTTTAAATAATTAGATTACATTAATTTCAGTGTATAGAAAATCGACTATCACAACACCACGTTTATCTCCATCTTCGTCATAAAAACTCCGGCACCTTATGCTAGAGATAAAATTCACTAACTGTTTCGCGGAGATAACATATTTTTATACTTTATAGTTACGAATTTATTTCCAATTATTTCTGATTTCATCGAAAGTGAAAACGAATTTATATTTAGGTATACTGTTTCGAAGTAGAATTTCCTCATTACTTTACATTCAAATAGTTAGATTAATTTGTATTAACTAATAAAATGAGTAACTTAAAAAGAGTGGAATATAAATGAAAAAAATATATATTAGTCGAATTTCTGAATTTTATGCCGTGGCAGTGCAGAGTTCAACTGATCCCTCCAGAAAAGGACAGTTGGAAACTAGGTTTAAAGATATTTCAGTGAATTTTGATAGGTTTTCGGATTATCATAATGAGATTATCATGTTGGTGGAAAGTGAGGAAGAATTCGAGATTCAAGAAAAAATAAGAAAGGATACTGAGCATTTTTATTATGAAGGTCTATCTATTTATCACAGTCATAATCAAGTTGATAATCCTAGTACGTCTCCTCTCAGTGTAGAGTCTTCTGCAAAACTTCCACCACTTAATATACCTAGTTTCGACGGAGATCCGAAAAGTTGGTCAACCTTTCATGATCTTTATGAAAAATTAATTCATGAAAATTCTAAGCTCTCTAACGTAGAGAAATTTAGATATTTACTTTCTTTTTTGAAGGATGAGCCTTTGAAATTGTTGAATGGTATCGCTATAAATAATGATAATTACGACACAGTTTTCAAAAAACTTACTGATAGATATCAAAATAAGAGACTAATAGCTTCAAATGCATTAGATTCAATATTTTCCATTTCTTTGAGAAATAATTCAGCCAAAGATTTTCGCATATTACTGAATACATTTTCTGAATCATTAGCGGTGCTTAATGCTTTGAATTTCAATACAACCCAGTGGGATTTTTTACTTTTTTATATTTTTTAGGAAAACTAGATATTGAAACCCGTACAAGTTTCGAAATTCAAACAGATTCTAGTAAAATTCCAGGTTACAACGAACTTTATAATTTTGTTGAAAATAAATGCAATGCTTTAGAATCTGTTCAACATTTGAATACTCCTAAGAATAAAATTGTTTCATCTAGTAACGAAAAATACTCCAACAGAAATATAAGCAAGAGACTAGTAACACTTTCTCATTACAAACGAATGTTCAGAATAGCTCCAGGGTTAAGTGCTATCTTTGTCAAGGATCACATGCATTATCCAAATGTTCTGATTTCTTTTCAAAGTCTCCTAAAGATAGAATTTCGTTCGTTAAACTAAATAAACTTTGTTTCAATTGTCTACATCATTCTCATAATTTTCAAAATTGTCCTTCTTCATTTAGATGTCGTACATGTAACAGCCGTCATCATTCATTTGATACATATTTCAAAGAATACTGCAGATTTACCGAAATCAAAAAGTTGAGAATTCCAATTCGTCAGCTTCAATTACAGAAAATAATTCTATTCCTTCTACGTTATCAGGTAATACGTTCTCGAACTGTAGTACGGTATTATTGGCCACAGCAGTGGTAGATATTCGCGATAGCTATGGAACTTTTCAACAAGTTCGAATTCTTCTCGACTCAGGAAGCCAATTCAAATTTTATAAGCGAGAAATGTTTTCGTAATCTTGGTTTGAAGAGACAGCAGTATTCAACAACCATTTCTGGTTTGAATGAAATGACTTCATTCTCATCAAAAGGTATTACAACTTGTGAGATCAAACCTAGAAATTCAGATGGTACCATATATTCTTTTGAAGCAATTGTTGTTTCAAATCTTTGTTCGAATATACCTTCTTTCACAATTGAAAAGCAGCAGTGGCAACATTTACGAGGATTATCTCTCGCTGATGAGGATTATCATCTTTCCAGATCAATAGATATTTTGATTTGGAGCTGAATTGTTTACTCATATTTTACTCAAGGGACATGTGTAGTAGGTGAATTAGGTCAACCTACTGCGCTTGAAACACTTTTCGGTTGGGTTCTTCTTGGAAAAATTAATAACTGCGTTTCAAATATGAAAACGAAGACATTCGTCGTTCAATCTGATATTCCCGTAGACATTTGCATTGCTAAATTCTGGGAAATAGAACAAATACCTGAAAAACAATTTTCTTTCGGTTGAAGATGAAAAATGTGAGACCTTTTTCAGAAAACATTGAATCGAGATTCAAACGGGTAGATTCATTGTTTCCCTTCCTTCAGAAATTCCAAACCAAATTTAGTGACACTTACACTCAGGCGCATCGCAGATTTGTATTACTCGAGAAACGACTCTTAAAGAATCCTTCATTATACTCATCTTATTCTGACTTTATGAAAGAATATCTTGAGAACGGACATATGTCTCTAGTGACTTCGAAAGACAAACCTTCAGATTATGTTTGTTACCTGCCACATCACTGTGTTCTAAGCCAGACAGTGTTAGCACTAAACTACGAGTAGTTGGGATGGATCGGCAAAGGGCTCAAAGGTATTAGTTTAAATGATACGTTACTCCCAGGTCCGAAATTACAGAAAGATATCGTTTCTTTACTCTTACTTTTTCGTTTTAGACTCAGTAGTATTTGTGGCTGACATTAAACAGATGTTCAGGCAAATTTTAATTCATCCTTCTGATCGAAATTTTCTTAGAATTCTGTGGCGTTTTAGTTCTAATGATCCTCTTGCAGAATACAGCTTAAATACAGTTACTTTTGGTCTCAACTGTAGTCCATATTTAGCAATGCGAACACTCTTAGAACTAGCGAAACTAGAAAAAGAAAACTTTCCAAAGGCAAGTCAGATAATCGAGAACCAAATATATATCGACGATATACTGGCAAGTGCTTCATCTGAGTCTGAGGCTCTTTCACTACAAAAAGGATTTGATAGATCTGTTAGGTCGGGAGGTTTCGAATTGAAGAAATGGGCAAGCAATTCTCCTAAATTACTTTCTTCCATTCCTTCTTCTGATTGTCAGGTTGTTTATTTTTTGAAAAGGACGAACCTCCTCTTCTTAAAGACTAGGGCTTCAATGGAATCCCTCTCTTGACACATTTTCTTATAACTGTCAGATATCCAATAAAGAAATCACAAAAAGAGGTATTCTTTCTGATATCGGAAGGATTTTCGACCCCTTAGGATTCTTATCACCTATTTTATTGAAGGCAAAATACATAATGCAGTGCATTTGGTCTTTGAAGAAGGATTGGGATGAGCTGCTTCCTATGTCCATACAGAATCCATGGAAACAATTAAAATCTGAGCTATCAGAGCTCCCTAAATTAATTTTACCGAGACGAGTTCTCGTGGATGATTTCGAACGATGTGAAATGCATGGTTTTTGCGATGCTTCAACACTGGGTTATGCAGCTGTTATCTACCTCAGGGTGAACAAAGGTGATTCTATCTATGTATTTCTTCTTGTGCTAAGAGTAGAGTTGCTCCGTTGAAGACACTCACCATTCCTAAACTGGAGCTTATTGCAGCGAAGCTCTTAGCAGATCTAGTCAAATGCGTTAAAGATACATTTTCAGATCGCATTCTTTGATAAAATCACTTGCTGGACAGATTCACAAGTAGTTATTTCGTGGATTAATGGCTCACAGAGCCGGTGGAAGACCTTTGAAGCCAATTGTGTACTTCATATACAAGAAATAATTTCTCCAGAATCATGGTCCTACATCCCTTCTTCTTTGAATGCGGCGGATTGTGCATCGAGAGGAATGAATCCTTCTGATTTACTTCTTTTCAATACGTGGTGGAATGGCCTGAGTTCCTGTCGGTCGAAAGGAGCGAATGGCCGATTTTTTCATTTCAGAAAACCAAAGTTCATGATGATGTAGTTTCTGCTGAAGAGAAGGTGGTATCGTTATATGTGGATGTTCCAACGAATGATTTAGAAACGCTCCTGAATAAATTCTCATCTATTGAAAAAATTCAAAGAATTTTAGGTTACTGTCTCAGATTCAAGAACTTTTCAAGAACGCTTTACTACAAAACGAACAAGTGTAATTTCAGTTCAAGAAATGAACGAATCTCTAATGTGTTTGATAAAGTACACTCAAAATTCTGTTTTCTCTGAATTAATAGAAAAACTCAAAAAGGCTGTTTGTTATCAAAGCCATTTAGAAGGCTTTCACTTTTTTCTGACTCCCTGGGTTTTCTTAGAGTCGGCGGTCGGCTTAAAAAAATCAGACTTTATTTCATATTCAGCAAAGCACCCACTTTTACTGCCAAGTTCGCATAGACTTACAACTTTAATAATAGAATCTCTACATAAACAATATTTGCATCCTGGGATGAAAACATTACATAATTTACTTCTTCAAAGATATTGGATATTATCTGCTCGTCGAGCAATTGAAAAGGCGATTTCCAATTGCTATCAATGTTTTCGAGTTCGTCCAGAGGTATACAAGACTCCCGAAATGTCTGATCTTCCAAATTTTAGTATTTCACAATTGAAACCCTTTTTCCCACGTGGCTCTTGATTTTTGTGGACCTTTCTTCGTTACGCCACGCCGCATGAAAGGCGCAATATTTCAAAGCTTACATCTGTGTATTTGTTTGTACTGCCACCAAGCAATTCATTTAGAATTAACACAGGAGCTTTCCACAGATTGTTTCATCGCTGCACATTCCGTCGATTCATTTCCCGTCGTGGTGTGATTAAAGCATGCTATTCGGATAACGGTAGAAATTTCATTGGGGCTCGAAACGAATTTTTAGACTTGGCACAAAAAAACCTCTCAGGCTCTTACATTCGAATGGCACTTTAGCCCTCCGACGGGACCTCATTTCAATGGTCTTGCTGAAGCGGGCGTAAAAAATGGTAAAGTCTCATTTAATGCGAGTGATAGGTGACCAACGGTTATCGTATGACGAATTTACTACTTTGAACTGCCAAGTTGAAGCAATTCTTAACTCCAGGCCATTGTGTGCTCAGAGCTCAGATCCCAAACGATTTAATTCCTCTTACCCCAGGGCATTTCTTAACATTGGAACCCCTCAATTCTATACTACCGCACGCCGACCTAACACAATTTAAACTTGAACCGGCTTTCTCGATGGCAGCTTATACAAAAAATGCATCGGGATTTCTGGAAAAGGTATTTTCTAGAGTATTTGAATACTTTACAACAGAGATTAAATGGGCTGATCCAGCCAGAAAGATCGAATTAAACGACCTTGTTTTAATAAAGAGTGATGTTGTTTCTCACTTAAATGGCCACTTGGCCGAGTTGTTGAGTTGTTTCCGGGAGAAGATGGACATATTCGTGTAGCTGGCAGTAAAGACGGCTAATGGAATTTTTCGTAGGCCAGTGGTGAACTTTGTCCACTGCCAAAAAATTAGCAATCAATAATTCAATTTCACATTTTATTTTTTTTTGGTTCAATATAGAAATTTGTATTTATTTTCTTCGATAAAATTGATTAAGTGGTGACTTACATGATCATCTGGGATGTTCAATAAATTTTTATTTTGTTTTCTTTAGAAAACCCCATTAGGGTTTTGGTGGGCGGCTATGTTGGTGCAAGTTTTCGATATTAAAAGATAATTCATTTTCGTTATGCATCAGAGTTCTTTGAATAGGCACTGTGCGCATGTGAAGAAGTGCGCTGATTAAGACACATCATTCATTCATTGTTAAAACGTTCGACCGATACAGTTTCCATATTTCATAAGTGCAATTTTCCAAATTTTTTCCACTTTCGCCGCATCGATCTTAGTGTTACTGGTGGAGAGGGGATCCCCGTGGAGCGAAGATCGATGAAAAAAAACAAGGTAGGTGTCAAAAATAAGGGTTTTGATGCATATTCAGTTTATGTTAGCGGCAATTTTCATTACAAATACAGTCCACTTATTTTCCTTTACTAGATGCGCTAACAATATATATATATATATATATATATATAGAAAACAGAATTCTTCGTGCTAACGACACACGTTCGTGGCAATAAAATGAAGTGAACTAGGACATTTATTTGAAACTAATCAAACAAACCTCCTAGCGGAGCTGGTTATACGAGTTCACGAAACATCGAAATGCCTCCATATACCTTAGAATGGTGTATGTTAGAAACATTAAGTTGTTTATCACAATCAATGGAAATGATAGACAGTCTGGAGCGCTTGTTACTTGCGGCGGGTGAAGTTTGAAATACAATAGAATAGATGTATCAACTTTACTGTTGCTTAGCGATTATAGTAACCACCTTCGGGTGTCAGGACGTGCGAGTTCATGTTGCCGAAATGTTTTCTTCTATCTGTGGGATGTGGTTCATTTGTTTCCGACTGGTGGCTCTGTGTCATATTTATATGCCATATAGTCACTGGAAGGAAAATATAACGTCGTTAGAAATATTTGGTTGGTTATCACTTTCGATGGATAGATGATACTGATGAGCCCCAAATAAGGGCAAAACAGACTGTCTATCATTTCCATTGATTGTGATAAACAACTTAATGTTTCTAACATACACCATTCTAAGGTATATGGAGGCATTTCGATGTTTCGTGAACTCGTATAACCAGCTCTGCTAGGAGGTTTGTTTGATTAGTTTCAAATAACATGTCCTAGTTCACTTCATTATATATATATATAAATATATATATATATTAAATATATATATATATATATATATATATACATATATACACATATATATATATATATATATATATATATATATATATATATAATCTTTTGATAATTATTAGCAATAACACACTTGTTGAATCTCAAAAAACTCGTTTTTATTAAAAAATATTAATTTTTTAATAAAATCGATTTTTTTTAAATTCAAAAAACCTGTTGTTGCTATTAATTATAAAAAGAATAGAAATAGTTCACAGACAAAAAAAATTCGAATGAATATATATATATATATATATATATATATATATATATATATATATATATATATATATATATATATACATATATATATATATATATGTTTCATTTTCTGTAATTTTGTATACATTGTAAACATAATATTAGTAATTCTCGTTGATCAGTAGTTTAACGATAATATTCAATCATCAGTGATCTCGATAACCTATAAGTACGCATTTTCAGAAAAAAAATGAGCATTTTGAATATTTTTTCCGCCATATTGGATCCGCCATTTTGATTTTTACAATTTTGACATCAAATTCGTAATCAGCGACCTCGAAAACCTACAAATACAAGTTTTGAGGCAATTCTACCGAGCCATTTCAGAGCGTGGCTGAAAATTTTAAAAAAATGGTTTTTTCGGTATGGCACCACTTGAACGACACTCTAAAGGTATGGCAGTATGATACCAGCTAAAGTGATGTAAAAGAGCATCTTAAAACCAAAACGCCATACCGCTACCTATTATACATGTTCATGGCAAAAAAATGACATGTTTGCCCCAGTATGGCGGCCACTTGGCGACGCCTCAGAGGTATGGCGTTTTGAGATCTTCGTTCTACAGTTCATTGTTAACAAAGATCACGAAACAACAGCGTGGGGCCTATGATCCATTTTCACAGTGAAAAAATTACACGTTTCGGTAAGTATGGCGGACCTTAAGTGACGCCATATTGGTATGGCATATTGAGTTTGCGGACTTTGGCGACTTGCTTAACCACATAATACAAGAATCAAAGTGGGACCTATGATCCAGCGGCACGGATATAGGCAACACGTTTGAAAATTCACCCCTCCTAAAAGCTACACTTTAGGGGTGCCATACCGAGAATTCAAAGTTGGGAATAACATTGTCTATCAGCCCCCAAAACCTCGTCGTGGGGCCTATGATACATGCAAAAACCCTCTCGGCTCCCGGTCTAAATGTCAAGTCGCCCCGAATCAAGATCTGACACAGCTGTTTCGATCTTATAAGATCACTCACGATATATACACACCTAAGATAGGATGTTGCGCATGAGTGGGCGGTCGTTAATAAGACGCGTGACGTCACTCACGACCTTATTTGTATTGCTGAGATAGCAATTTTGTATGTTTTTCTCTATTTACGCGTTTATTTGATTAGTTACAAAAAAAAACTGTAGAGACAAAGTATGTTCTAAATGATCTGTCCTATCCCCTAAAGTGGCCTAAAGATATAAAAGTTTTGAAATTTGTGATAATTATCACTCAAAACTCTTATTTTTTACTGTGAAATTTCTCTTCGAAGTATTAAAACGCGATTTTCATTAAAACGGTGCAAGATAGAGTAAACTGGGAAAAGAACTAATTTGTAGAGCACAAAATTTACTACAACACTAGTCTAGGAGGGGAATGCGAGATTAAATAAAAACGCGAAAACATTTTATAAAAAGTGGACTTTTATTTATGGTTTTTACACAGGCATATTTTTCCATTTAAGTAGTTTCGAAATAGTAAATACCGGATTTCAAGATAACATTTCATTTCCTACATATCACGTATTCTACATTTTATTAATATTTAATACTTAGCAACCTACTTATTCTTTTTCTTATTTTTTTGGGAATTAAACCACAATATATTTTTGTATTTTTTATTTCAACGTTTCAGTAGCGTTCTAGTTACCGTTGTGAAGATGAATTAAATTTTTAAACAATTTTTGGTCGCTATCAGACACAACGAAAAAGTTTGACAACAAGACAATCAATAATATTTTGAACCTTGTTGTCAAACCAGACAAGTGGTTTTAATTTTTGATTATTTACTATTCTGGCTTAAAAATGTTCCATGTGAATATTTGATAAAGCTGGTGTGGGGCAAGACCAAAATTCTGTTCATAAAAATCGTTATTGAATTGAAAATATGTTTTTGTTATTTATAAGTAATGGGAACGTACAGAAGATATTAACAACTTAGATTACACATATCCACGACAAGATAAAAATGGTTCATACATTTAAAATAAACAGACTCAAATTTACGGCACCTGTACTAGTTAGTGATATTTAGAATAAAATATAACAAAACAAAACCCTATTAAAGAAAATTACCAAAAAAAATATTAACAATGAAAAACACGTGATGATTCGCTTAAATTTAAATCAATTTGCCAACTGACAACTGTCAAATCTCTATTTTATTAGGATAAAGTCTCCTATATTTTAATTAAGTTAAAGTTTTCTTCCACTTCCATTTACGGGCAGTTTGGTCTGTCAAACTTTTTCGTTGTGTCTGATAGGGACCAAAAATTGTTTAAAAATTTAATTCATCTTCACAACGGTAACTAGAACGCTACCGAAACGTTGAAATAAAAAATACAAAAACATATTGTGGTTTAATTCCCAAAAGAATAAGTAAGTTGTTAATTATTAAATATTAATAAAATGTAGAATACGTGATATGTAGGAAATGAAATGTTATCTTGAATTCCGGTATTTACTATTTCGAAACTATTTAGATGGAAAAATTAGCCTGTGTAAAAACCATAAATAAAAGTTCACTTTTTATAAAATGTTTTCGCGTTTTTATTTAATCTCGCATTCCCCTCCTAGACTAGCGTTGTAGTAAATTTTGTGCTCTACAAATTAGTTCCTTTCCCAGTTTACTCTATCTTGCACCGTTTCAATGAAAATCGCGTTTTAATACTTCGAAGAGAAATTTCACAGTAAAAAATAAGAGTTTTGAGTGATAAGTATCACAAATTTCAAAACTTTTATGTCTTAAGGGAATAGGACAGATCATTTAGAAAATACTTTGTCTCTACAGTTTTTTTTGTAACTAATTAAATAAACGCGTAAATAGAGAATAACATACAAAACTGCTATCTCAGCAATACAAATAAGGTCGTGAGTGACGTCATGCGCACGACGAACAGACAATGAAACACGGGAGCATACGGCCCTGGAACTACTTATCGATAACAACCCATAGCGCTTTCCGCCAAAGATATTCGGAAAATGCAGAATCCCGTCGACAGAACAAATACTTCCTGACAAGAAGATGTCTACTCTACGACATTGGCGTATGGGATTCCAGAATGTGATGTATGCAATTGACTATATGGGCGAAAATTATATTCTACATGAATTAAAGATTGGTTTTACCCTTGGTATTATTCAATACTGCAAACTTTCAATTATGACGGCGTCTTGTTGATATTTTTTTAGGAATAACGTTCATCTGCAAATTCAGAACTTTCAGCTTTAAATTGGTGACAGTCAGGGCCGGATTAACCATTAGGCAGAGCAGGCAACTGCCTAGGGGCCCCGCATCGACTAGTGGCCCGTGCACGCACCAAGAAAAAAAATTTCTTTGAATTTTATTTGAAAATTTGTATGAAATTTCTCAACAATATTATTTCTTTCTTTCGACGCATATTGTCAATTGATGAAATACTTCATAGATACAGAACCATCTAGTTCCTAGTAGTAGAACTAATAAACTATCTTCGTTCAACAGTGTCTCAGAACCGTTTGAATTCATTGTCGATAATGGCCATTGAAAATGATGTATAAGAAAGGTTCAATTCCCAACAATGATTATGTTTCTTAAAAAGTTAGAAGAGTTAATATTTAAACTCACTGTACTGTACAAAAACAATAAATATCTTGGAAGTTGACTTTTTCCAATTTGTACTTCACAAAACTGTTTTCTTTAGTTGATTGTATTTTATTGCGTTTAACAAGATCAAATTTAGAATAATCGCGTCCAGTCTCATTTATCTTTCCTAGCCAATCATGCAACCTGGATCATTATTCATCACTTATCTATAACCTATTCATTAAGACCATTTCATTAAAGCTAACGAGGTAAGGTGATGCTGCAGCATCAAGTCAAAGAAATCATGTTGTTGCAATATCACATAAGACTTTGAAAAACAGGATACCTGGAGTTGATCATCTGGAAGTAACTTACATATCTTTATCAAATTGAAAAGACTTGGGGCCTGGACAGGGTTGTTGCCTAGGGGCCCGGACAGGGCTAATCCGGCCCTGGTGACAACAAAAATTTTATCAAATTTAGTGAGTATTATGCTAAATAATTACAAGTTACTTACTCTCAGCAGCCTTGCTTTTGAAGTAGGCAAGATATGCACAGATAACCAAAAAGTAAAAGACTAGTTTCTAGAGTAACCTACCACGCACTGAATAACGATGTTATTAACTTGAATGTTATTTTTCATTTAATAGCGAACGCATGAACTTAAACCAAACAAACGAATCGTTCAATAAACCAATACTTTCCTTCGAGCAATTTACGATACAGTAAAAATACAGCTTAACTTCAGAATCTATTCCAAGGAACATCTAGCCATAATGTATTTAAAATATAATGGTTACATTCATGCATAATGTTGTCGCAATAGAAAATTGATTAGGAGCAAACAACACTTCGAATTCTACATCGCCATCGATGTTTGCCAACAGTTGTTTTTGTTATGAAATAGAGGGTGCTAATAATACACAGTCGCCTACTACAAGAATGATGTCTACCGCCCTAAGTGCGATAGAGACTTCGACTTGACTGAAGTGTTTTCCTATGCTTTCACCAACGCCGAGAAGTTATCTTAGTATAACAACGATGAATATTCTCGAAATCCTGCAATAGCGCACATTTTCTCTAGTTTCTTATCCATTATCCATTATAATATTGTAGATAAAACTTCACAGTTTTCACTATATTTTGTTAACATGACAATTGTTTTGCCAAACACAGTAGCTTCTTCAGATGTATATTACATACTAACTTTTACAACAAGAATATTGAAAGAAGAAGGAAGGGCATATACAATAAGAATGGGGGAAAACCTAAACGTAATCTCTTAGCATGTAGATGGTACAAACTGTTGATGACATGGAAAAAACACAAGTACAAATATTCAATATTACATTTAGAAAAGATTTAACAACGGTGAAATCGAAAAAATAGCATTCAAAACTCAGAAAATAATTGGAAAACATACTAAAATTTCAAAAGATAAAACTACACCACAAAATAAGTCAGGGATCTATAAGCTAACTTGTGGTTCATGTCCTTAAGTAGGTATATGTTGTCCAAACTGGCAGGAACTTTGGAGTTCAGAACATAAAAGAAGTCACGAAAAAGTAAATTCTACTTATGCATCGCATCTCCTGGAACATAATCATAGTTTTAATAGTGAATTTGAAATATTACACATAGAAAAGAAATGCTATAAACTCAATTTATTAGAAGCTCTCGAAAACAATAGTATGAAACAATACAATAAATTGGTAAATGACCAATTAGATATGAATAATTCACTGTTGTTGAATCTTTTCTAAATGTAATATTGAATATATAAGTGAGTAAGTATGTAATATACATCTGAAGAAGCCAATGTGTTTGGCGAAACAATTGTCATGTTAACAAAATATAGCGAAAACTGTGAAGTTTTATTTACAATATTATAATGGATAAGAAACTAGAGAAAAATGTGCGCTATTGCAGGATTTCGAGAATATTCATCGTTGTTATACTAAGATAACTTCTCGGCGTTGGTGAAAGCATAGAAAAACAAATCAGTCAAGTCGAAGTCTCTATCGCACTTAGGGCGGTAGACATTATTCTTGTAGTAGGCGTATGTGTATTATTAGCACCCTCTATTTCATAACAAAAACAACTATTGGCAAACATCGATGGCGATGTAGAATTCGAAGTGTTGTTGCTCCTAATCAATTTTATATTGCGATAACATTATGCGTGAATGTAACCATTACATTGTAAATACATTATGGCTAGATGTTCCTTGGAATAGATTCTGAAGCTAAGTTGTATTTTTACTGTATCGTAAATTGCTGAAAGGAAAGTATTATATACATATATATATATATATATATATATATATATATATATATATATATATATATATATATATATATATATATATATATATATATATAATCTCTTGAAAATTATTAGCAATAACAGGCTTTGTGAATCTTAAAAAACTCGATTTTATTAAAAAGTTGACGTTTCGCCACGACATTCGTGGCTTTATCAAAAACTTTTTGATAAAGCCACGAATGTCGTGGCGAAAAGTCAACTTTTTAATAAAATCGAGTTTTTTAAGATTCAACAAGCCTGTTATTGCTAATAATTTTCAAGAGATTAGAAATAGTTCACAGGCAACAACAATTCGAATAAATATATATATATATATATATATATATATATATATTCTTATATATATATATATATATATACTCTCCATGAATCTCAGAAAACTCGATTGTATTAAAAAAGTTGACGTTTCGCCACGAATGTCGTGGCGAAACGTCAACACAATATATAATGTATATATATATATATATATATATATATATATATATATATATATATATATATATATATATATATATATATATATATATATATATATTCATTATATATATATATATAT
>JARQZK010005058.1:440000-457500 GCA_030704885.1 Cynegetis impunctata
AAAGATTATCAAACAACTTTCCATGGGAGCTGGTTATATGTATTCCGCGACGCGAAATCTAGATTCACAACGGTGAATTATAGAAAACGTCAAGTCACACCGACTCATTAGATCATTTCAGTGCAGCTTATCTGACTCGCAGTGAATTAACAACTTTTGAATTGTTTCCCAATACAAATCGCGGCCAGGCTACACCATCTGGATAACAACCTATCGATACACTGCAATAGTGTGTATTTTTGGGGAAACTACGACTAATTACAGTATATAATAGTATGATGCATCGACTTCTCATTACTCCTATGTTACAGAAAAACTTCAATAAAGAATAGAACATCATAAAACAGATTGCTACAAATAATGTATACCTACAATCCAATAAATACAGAATTTCATTCAGAAGAATTTTGATTCAGCAATAAAATATTCTTGTTTCCAAAGACATTATCAAGATTTTCAATAGTTTAACTTATATCTGTATTTCCGTTATTTTTTCACACTGTAATATCAATAACAATATCGCTCACTGCACAAACAACTATTGAGGTCAATATAGGTATGAAGAACAATAAATCGAAAATAGATAAATTCTCAAAATCGTCATGTAGTGGTAACAAAATGTGTATCGGTAGAAAACAAAGACAAGCCCGAAATAGTTATTTATGTACCAATATAGATCCTTACGCCCGGAAATAAATATTCGGCCCGAGGGATTAATGTTGCCCGATGGGCGTAAGGATCTAGTAACGCACGCGGTGCATACAAGATTTTATTTTCCACTAAAAGTTATTTTATTATAATGAAAAATCGATTTTAAAATCGGTTCATTGCTCCTATACTTTCCATTTTCCTTCTCATAGTAGGCATGTCATTTGTTGATATTTTGACGTTTGTGAATATTTTTGTCATCATATTCAGTTAATGTCATTGCTGCTTTCTTTGTGTAGTCTTATAGAAATAATGAAAATGAAAATGAATTTGCCCAAGAATATCATAGAAAATGCAGCCTAAGCTAATAATTAATTGCCGGAGAAATCTAAAGTCGTATACGACAAGGATTATGAAGTATTCAATCAATGAAATTTGCTTCATTTCTCCTAGTAAAATAAGCGGGCGTTTTGATCCATTATGCCCGTAAATGCGGGCGTTATGGCCTAGGGCATAATGAGTGTGTTTATAGCAACCGTATCCAAGATGAAATAAACATATAATATACAAGTGAAAAATAAATAAATTAAAGAATATATGAGCAATTTTGAAAAAGAAAACAATTAGAGATATTTCAATTACTTCAATAATTAATCAGATGAAAATTCTTATATTCAATATTTTGAGTAGACGATTTAAATTGGGAACTGCAGGGAAGCCGGAAGCTCTGTAATTTATAGGCATTGGAATTTATATAATATGAGATTTCACATAGGTAGCTTCAGATAGTACGGAAGTCGTATCATACTCAGTATGCTTATTCGTTCCGCAATTAATGTACTGCTACTTTAATTAACAATTTGAATTAATTGAAGCAAATTAGTTATTCCTGTATGTCCAAGATATTCGGCCTATTTCTGGAACAATTTATCGTGGGAATTTAATTTACGAATTGTTAGTTCGAAGTACATAATTCTATCTTCAAACGAACCTATACTGCGTTACGTAACATCAGTCGGAAATTTCGCAGGAAAACTCACATCAACGTTTATTGAATCCAATTCTTAGGCCAAATCCGGCACTTATGAAGAGTCTGTATTTTGGGGAAGATAACGTTAACGACATTGTAGGACTAGCCTAATTGGGTATTCCGCTGCTCCTCAAAATTCTTCAGCTTTATAGCAACATCATCATCATCATCATCCTCGGATTTGCGGAATAGTGCGAACGAAAGGACCTCGGAAGGACGGCCGTGACACTAAGCTACGCAATCCGAATAGGTAACCGTGAAATATGCGAACGCAGGTAGTTATTATCTCAATTAAATGGCCCTAATTGCAATTGCGTAAGGAGCAGCCGAAAATTTGTTAATTTTATCGTTCCCATTTGCGCCGTATTCGTATTCTTATAATTCGAAATTCATTAAGCACTAGGGCTTGATGAATGGTTAGCATTTTAAATAGGTACCGTAAAACGGGGTTACTTTGGCACTGGGGGTAACTTTGGCAGTTATTCGTTTTGTTTTTTGAAAATTATTTTTTATCCCTTTCATTTTTTTTTCGCGGTTTTTTCAGGTTCCTTTCTTTATTACATGTTTAAACTATTAGAAAAATGCCGCGCTACTACATTAAGAAAATTGGGGGCCGTACATACGGTAACTACACCCCCAGCAATTAGAACAATCGTTAGCTGCCATAAGAGGAGGGATGTCTCAAACCCAGGCGAGTCGCCGATTCAAAATCTCTCGTGGAACCCTCCAAAATAGGTTGGTTGGAAGGCACACCAAGACAATAGATCATCCGAGTGTATTTACCCAAGAGGAAGAGCAATTACTGAAACACACTCTGACGACGGTCAGCAAATCGGGCTTTGCACTAACAAAGGTGAAAATCAGACCCTACCTGAAAATCCAGCTATCGAAATGGAAGAAGTTTTACCTAACCAGCAAGATGATGGGAAGAAGACTTGGAAATCAGCTATGAATAAAACCCAACTAAAAGTGTCATCTGAACCACAACCACAACCAGGACCATCCGGTATTAAACGTTCTACCAGAACAAATGACAAAAAATCAAAAGATCCATGTTCTATTTGCTATACAGACTGGTCAAAATATGTAGGACCTGATTGGATTGCATGTGCAAATGCAATCATTGGGTTTGTGGTGTTTGTAATGAGGGAAGCATAGATCGCTATTACACCTGCTCAAATTGCGAGAAAATGGATTTTGACAGTGACGGCTCCATAATAGTATATTGTATACCTAGGCGGTAAAGTGGTATTTTTCAGGCCGAAGGAAGATATGGACAGGCGAGGCGCAGCCGAGCCTGGCCACTTCTTGAGGACTGAAAAATCACTTTACTGCCATGGTTTACACATGATTTTTTATCCTACAAAATAATTGTTGGTAAGATTTTTTCTATAAAAATTTTATTTTATAATATGAAATTCATAACTATGAGTCATTATTTTTTAAAGTGACATTAAAATCGGATTACGTATAGTACATTTAACAAAAGAGATTCCTTGCTTGGATAAATTTGATAACAGTACTTGTATTTTTTTACCTTGCTTGGAGGCACACCACTCCATAAATAATTTGTATTCGAGGTTATATGTCGCTTTAGATTTATTCGGTAATAAGTCTAGCGTGACCTGGTTAGCTATATCAGTTATTTCAGGTGGGGTGAGATACATTATTTCTTCTGATTCAGACTCCATAACTTAGAACAAATATCAAAATACGACAACTTATGATTGAATTGACAACTGCTAAATACATAGATAAAGGATGCGTTCGGCTCAAGGCTAAATATTTATTTTCATACTGACGTTTAATTGTCAACTGGCGCGCCAGCTAGCGTGAAAACGTAAAAATTATTTTACCGCCTAGCCGAGAAAAGGTCTACTTTCTCGCCTCCGTAAAGCTGGTAAAATTCAACTTTCTTATAGTGTAGGATAAAAAAGATTTTTATCATCCCTCAGAATAATTACCTTTCAGATATTAAACATGTTAAGATTATTTTCCACAGTGTCAGATTTAATGTTTTGTTTTTGTTGCTATATCTGCATGTTGTTTTATGCAATAGTTTCTTATTTTTGAATAAAAATGACATTTCTGTACAAGAACCTTATTTTAACAAAGCTGAGTTATGGCATTTTTGAAGAAAAATGGTCAAAATCCAAATTGACATTAAAAACGGTGCCAAAGAAGACCTTTAGAGCAGTCTACTTTCATATTTTAAGCGAAATACATATCATGCCAAAGTTACCCCAATCGTTTGCCTACTTTGGCAGCCTCTGAACAATTTTTTTTCTCAGTTACCTTTCAATATTTTCTATTCAAATATTCTTCATTTACAGCATTATTGATTTTTGTTACAATGAGATTTTTTCTTGTGGATTATTCGCGAAGGTTTTAGATTTATTAATATTTCCCGAAATCTGCCAAAGTAACCCCGTTTTACGGTACCTAACTAATGATTCTCTCGGTAAGTTTATCCTAGAAATTGCTAAGATTTATGGTATTAATGTTTTAGTAGAGGATGCAAAGAAAACTCAATGAAATAGTAGGCCAGTTAGTTGAGATAATCAATTGACAATAATTCCAAAAGTTTTCAAACTTTAATGTAGGGTCGGGAAAGAGATGACAACAAACTATGAAATTTTGCAACCTTTTCCGAAGTCCGGAACATTGTTCTGCATTCGTTCTGCAAACTTGAAGTCCTGTTAAATATACTACCTCATGTCAAGTATCAAACTTGCAACCAATTTATCGGTACGGAACATTTTTTTAATTCAAAATTAACGTTTTTCTTTGATAAACTGACCGAAAAAAATTCCAAAAGTTCTGCAAACTTGACAGATAAGTACTTCGGAAAAATATACCGAACAGTTGTATGAATTTGCAACCTTTAACGTTGACCGGAACATGTTTATTTATAATTTTTTTAATTCGTGGTCATTTTTTCGGACAAGATGGTCTCGAAATAATTAAAAAAGTTTTGAAACTTGGTTGCAAATTCAGAACACATCTATTCTGATGCATTTGCAACCTTGTACGCGGCCCGGAACCTTGTGCAATTTGCAAAATTCTGATTTTTGGATTTTAATATATTTGCAAATTGCATAAAGTTAAGGACCGCGTACAAGGTTGCAAATTTATCAGAATAGATGTTTTCTGAATTTAAAAGCAAATTTCAAAACTTTTGTAATAATTTTCAGACCATCTTGCTCGAAAAAATTACCACGAATTGTAAAAATTATAAATAAACATGTTCCGGTCAATGTAGGAGGTTGCTAATTTTTTATAAATGTTCGGTTTATTTTTCCGAAGTAACTATCAAGTTTTCAGAACTTTTGGAATTTTTTGGTCAGTTTATCAAAGACAAACGTTAATTATGAATAAAAAAAACGTTCCGTACCATTAAATTGGTTGCAAATTTGATACGTGATTTTTATATATATATATATATATATATATATATATAATTATTTATTCGAATAGTTGTTGCCTGTGATCTATTTTTAAACTCTTGATAATTATTAGCAATAACAGGCTGGTTGAATCTTGAAAAACTTGATTTTAATAAAAAATTTGACGTTCTACTATGATATTCGTAATTGAAATTTCTTTGACATTTATTGATATAATAAAAATAGATCACAGGCAACAACTATTCGAATAAATAATTAAATATTGCAAGCTGAAAATATGGCAATGATCCTAAACTTAAGCTGAGGGTTTTAAACTTTGTTATAACTGTAAGTACCCCTTTTTAAAAGATTTGAAATTCTAAATAAATAAAAAATTTCATTGAAAACGGCTACTTTCATATAAACGAACTATTCCGATAATTTTGCTCTACCTATTTAATATTTTCCAGCAACTAATTTCATTGTTATTGTTTATTTACTCGTTCTTAGATCTCGCGGATAGCATTAATCGCCTCCGTGGCAAAGTTTGACCAAATCTCCCATACCGGAGAGTTCAGACAATAAACCACAATTGTGTGATTATCTTCCGTATCTGAGGATTTTGTTTGTTGTACTTTTTTCATCTTCAAATTTTCAATCCAATACTTGGCTACGCCGTTCTGATGAGGACCAAAGAGTCCGAAACACGTGTCAACGGCTGCTTCCATATAAGCGTCTATACCGATAATTCTACTCCACTTCTTTAATGTTTTCCCATGACTCATTTCTTTGTTGTTAGATAAATAGTACCCTTTTATTATTATTTTCAAACATTGCGTAGGTGAGGGTTTCTTTGGTTTCCCTTACCATCTAGTGATAACAATTTTGAATGTTAATATTGAACTGAATAGCATATACTAAGCAGCCCTGTTTTTTTCAATTTTTTAAATCAATAAATGTCAAAGAAATTTCAATTACGAATATCATAGTGGAACGTCAAATTTTTTATTAAAATCGAGTTTTTCAAGATTCAACCAGCCTGTTATTGCTAATAATTATCAAGAGTTTATATATATATATATATATATATATATATATATATATATATATATATATATATATATATATATATATATATATATATATATATATATATATATATATATATATATATATATATATATATATATATATATATATATATATATATATATATATATATATATATATATTAGTTATTTATGTACCAAGTGCGTTATATAGATCATAACGCCCGATGGGCGTTAGGATCTAGTAACGCACGTGGTGCATTGGTGCATACAAGTTTTTATTTTTCACGAAAAAATTATTTTATTATAATGAAAAATCGGTTTATTGCTCCTATACTTTCCATTTTCCTTCTCATAGTAGGCATGCCATTTGTTGATATTTTGACGTTTGTGAATATTTTTGTCATCATATTCAGTCAATGTCATTGCTGCTTTCTTTGTGTAGTCTTATAGAAATAATGGAAATGAAAATGAATTTACCCAAGAATATCATAGAAAATGTAGCCAAAGCTGCGAATAATTCATTGCCGCAGAAATCCAGAGTCGTATACGACAAGGATTATGAAGTAATTAATCATTGGAAGTTGCTTCATTTCTCCTCGTACAATGAGCGGGCGATATAATCCATAATGCCCGCTTATAACGCCCTAGGGCATAATGGGTGTATTTATAGCAAATCTTATCTAAGGTAAAATCAACAAATAATATACAAGTGAAAAATAAAAATATATATCTATATATATGTCAATTTTAGTTTGCAATAGAGATCAGTTCTGCGACGTCGACGGAGTAATTTATTTTACTAGTGATGAGAGCTTCCAATTCAATAAAAACATGTAAAAGTGCATTAGGAATTCATCAAAGCATACTATCTTCAGTTCAACATCGGTATACTGTCATACATCAATAAACTCAACAGTATTTTATAAGCACTGCCGACTAATGACAAGGACATGAATGAAGCTATTATTCCATTAGGTTGTTCGTTTATTTTTATTGATTAAATTACAAAACGAATAATTGTGTTAATGCATTAGTTTCACGTGTGGCTGACATATCCGTCAGTCCTCAAACCAAATGAAAGATTTTAAAACTTCAAATCGGATCCTGATATTGAAGATAGTTAAAACAAACAAGTATTGTAGATATCGGTATCACTATTGATATTCCGGATTAAAGGAAATTAATTCAACCGTTAATTTTCCATACATTTACATTCATCCTTGCCATGGAAAAAAAATCAGAAGAAATGAATTTAGATTTTGTAGGAAACATTTTTAAACAGACAGATAATGGACAAATAATCACAATTTGATAACGTAACAACTGATTACTTTAGCTATCAACCTCAGAATGAGGTATAATAAGCAGATTTTTTGTATATACCTTCATTTCGGCGTTCTAAAAATTTTCTCAAAAGTCTCATATAATCTCGTGTCTGCGCCGTGCGTTATTCATGGTAAAATGTCAACAAAAAAAAATACATTTTCGTGATTATCTCGGTTTTTATTGCTCCAATCATGTTTACATCTATAATAAAAATTAAAGAGCATAAAATTTATGACAAATTTTATTTCAAACATTTTTTCATGCGCTCAAATGTTTTCGCGACAGAGGGCGGTACGTACTGTAATGCAAGGTCTACTAACTGTGAAAATCTGTGAATACTACCTTGAATTTTGAAAAATTTGAATTAAGTATTTATCAATTAAGTAATACATTTTTATCTACTCCAGTGAGTAAAGAAGCTCTTATCGCACGCATTTTGAGTGAGTTAAGAGCTTCTTAACTCACGCATTTTTATTACCGCATTCTTTCTTCAGATGACTTATATACTTATGGTATACAGACTCATACTTCTGCCTGGATTTTTCTGGTAGCAATCCAGAAATGGCTCTCGATGCCTTTTCTTCAATATCAGAAGGAATACTTTCCGAATCGCTCATTTTAGATTACAATTTTTGAAACTTGACTTTAAAGTGACATCAATATTATTTAATATCGAATTGACATTGCCATGCATGGTGTTTCAGGTACTTATTTGAACAAAGGTATTAAGGTAAAATTAATTATAATAAAAATGAATCGTATAAAAATAAGTATCCCGGTTAGGAGTAGACAAAATATTGTACAATACACGCGAGTTAACCCCATTAAGACACTTGTGTGGTTACACAACTCGTGCTACGCACTCGTTGTGCAACTTTCACTCGCGTATCTTAATGATGCTGTTAACTCCTCGGTTAACTCACTTGTATCGTAAATAACTATTTTGAAATGAAATACTTATTGTTTATTTCAATTCAATTATTGGAATATATTTAAACATAAATAAGTATTTTATCTTCAAAGTAGTATTTACAGATAAGTATTCACATTTCAGTACGTATGGCAGTGCGCTCCGCGCTCACCGCCCTCTATCGCGAAAAGGGTTAAACGCATGAAAAAATTTCCGAAATAAAATTTGTTGCAAATTTTATTCTCTATGATTTTTATAATAGATATTTTTTTTTTATCTCGAGGGACCTACAGTTTAACGCCGGTTCCGAACGGCCAATGGGCTTGTAAACGAAGTACATTACCCAACAATTTATTTTTATAAATAGAACCACTAAATTCCTGACATACACAACACCCAAGAGCAAGGTGGGACTCGAACCCACATCCTCGGCTTACAAGCGGTATACCTTACCGCTGGTCTACCGAGGCCTCCTTATAATAGATATAAACATGATTGCAGCAATAGAAACTCCGATAATCGCGAAAAACTGTTTTTTTTTTACATTTGACCATGAATAACTCACGGCGCAGACACGAGATTACATGAGATTTTTGAGACAACTTTTAGAACGCCAAAATGAAGGTATCTACAAAAATTCAGCTTATTATCTCTCATTCCGAGGTTGGCCAATCTTTTATGCTAAAGTAACTGCACTATGATTTGAATACTCATGATAGTGTATTAAACAACAATATGACATATCCGACATAAAGTGTTTTGCACACGCTGTGTGAAAAGTACTGCTTTCGGAGCGAGTTTTCTATGCGCAACACCTCTTTTTTCTGAGGCTTATTTTTTTAAAAATTTCATTTCAACATTACCTCTGAAAGAGTATATTTTAAAGGTACCGGTGTCAACGGAAGGTGGCTCGCCCCTATAACTTTTTTGTTTTTAGAGATAATGGAATGAAAATTGTAGTATCTCTTCCATGCATAAAACTGCATTTTTCGACAAGTAACTCAACTTCATGCAAATTCCGGATTCACTGGAAGTGATATAACTTTCGATTTTTAAATGGGACACCTATAGTACTTATATTTTTAGTTTTTTCGTCTCACTTCCGGTGAATCCGGAATTTGCATGAAGTTGAGTTACTTGTCGAAAAATGCAGTTTTATGCATGGAAGAGATATTACAATTTTCATTCCATTATCTCCAAAAACAAAAAAGTTATAGGGGCGAGCCACCTTCCGTGGACACCCGGTATAACATATTCGACAAAATTGAATAAGGAAAAATTAATACACAAACAGAAATAATACTTAGAACCGCTATAACCCAGGGTTCGGAACTAAAATAAAAGTTCTGTACTGCTTTGGAATCACAGTGTGCAATTCAGAAAAACTTGCTGGCATGTTCGAACAAAGTACAGGTCGAGAAATAAACTGCGATTCCATAATGTGAAAAAAAACATGAAAAAATTTCTTACGGTTAAAATTAATGCAGGAATCAATTCAATTACGAACATCATATTTTCGAGGAAGTAGTTACCCACTTACCTTTAGTCCGACGAATGATCTCCCCAATTATCATCCCGCCTTCCTCAGAATCCCTTTGGATCATCTCCTAAAAATACAAAATCCCCACTGGGATATGGCGGATTTGTTGAATTCCTCTCATTTTATTTCACGCGAATATAAAATCGCGGCAAATCTATCATACACGGCGAGAATCTAGAGACGAAAAATAAATGGAAGCCGTCGCAAAGAACAACCCAAAAAGGATTCCCTCAGAAGGTAATATTTCAGAGAGTGTCAAATTAAAATTGCGCATCTCCTGGGAATTGAGTTCTCGACTCGATTTTTTTCAGACGAGAAATGGAATCTCGACCGTATCTGAAATTCGAACCGCGATCGTGAGTATCTCACAAGGGTTCTATAGCGCCCCATCCCCCCAAATTGCGATCATCGACAGCCACATTCTACTTCGCACCATTAACGAAGTAAGACGATGATAGCGAGGATGATCCTTAATCGATTAAAAGTCGAAAATTATCATCTTAAATTACACGAAAGCCGACAACTGATATTGGAATTCGAAACTTTATAATGAGACATGCAAATTCCGATGTGCAATTAATATCGTTTTCGACGTTACCTTGAAAAGTAGGGAACATTCTCCATGGCATTCCTTTCCAAATTTTCACTTACTTTAATTCGCCTGAAGAAGTCGACGTGAACTGCTTTTCGGAACGAAGTGCCTTACGGCAGGCTTGGAGGAGATAGGGTTTTCGCTGCCGGACCAAACTGAAAAATATGCGAGACTAAAAGTGTGACGGAAGTAGACTGACGAAAGTCACACTTTTATTTAACACAAGCGAATATTGTATACCTTTCTCTTTCTCCCTTTTTCTTTCCGTTCTCTCATCCTTTCTCTTTCTGACACTCCGCCACGTCTATCGCCAATGCATTATATGTACTCATTAATTCATGTAGAAGCAACACGAAAACGTCAGATGTGAAACATAGAAATAATTTTGTAGTAGTATAAGTTATATGCATAAAAGAACAGATTACGATAGGAATCAGATATGGCATAATGAAAAGATAAAGTCTTACAAATTTGTTCCATAAAATAATGACTACGTATTGTAGGTTTATATTCAATTATATAGCGTGGCGATACGTTTTCCTCTCGTTATATACACTCTTGCGTCTAAACTTTAGATAGCTTTGACGACCGAGTGGTCTAAGTACTGAACCCTAGTGTGCCGTATTTCTGGGTTCGAATCCCAGAGGTTACTGCTGGCTTTTTAAATTTTTTTATTTACAATCTGGTAAGAGCTCTTAGCCCCACATTAGTATAAGTTATCACTTCTGTCGTGCGCCCCGACACGCACATGTTTTGTTCTCGCAAATTGTGGTCCTTCTATTGGTATTATCCGAAGGAATTTCGTTCCTACCTGGTGTCCCATGACACCGTTTTCTTGTTTTCAGTAGTATTTCTCCTCGAAAGTATGTTCAAGGTTGAACTTCAAGCTTAAGCGATAAATTCTTTGTTTTCGTAATTTTCCCCAGAAATCACGAATCTGCCCTGTGTGGCTCCTAGGAGCTGCCTAATGTTGCAGTAGAGTCCCAAAAAGGTAAATTTTCATGTGCCACATGATTTTTTCCGTGGATTGAATGCACTGGGGCACAACCCAGATTCTAGGAACTTCCTCACGTCCATCCCGCTGACAATTATGTCCACCTAAAGTGGAGCCATCGTGGTCGAACGGATCACTGAAAATTGGTCATTTTGATCGAAACGGTTTTTGAGGGAATAAACCAGATTATCGGCGAGAAAAATAGTACAACGGATCAGATCCTTCTTCAGGAATGTCAAGAAGCATGCAACTCGAGATGCAACTACACCAAGGAATATGCAACTATGTCAAGACTCTATAATTGGTTTCCTATGATTTCGTGACTGAATGCCGAGAACGACGAAACACATCCCCATGTTATCCGAATGGTTTCAGTAGTATTTTCCCATAAAATATATACTATTGTAGTGTATCGAAGGAAAGCAGTCAGGTACGGGAGTAGTTCTTTATCTCGTACACCACGATTTTGGAAAATGTTTCATGTCTGATATTATCGAGTGTGGTTTGAACGTTCAGCTCATTTGATACAGATATGTATATGTAACTTTACCGTTTGATAACTAGATCCAATATTCGTCACACCATGTCGACTATTGGAACGGAGTGTGACCTTTGATGTATTGTAATCTCCTATAGTCGACACGGTTGTCAAGAAAGAGAAAATATTTATGTGAAAAGAGCCCAATGTAACTGTAATGATTTATTCATTCAATATGGATCAGTACGAATAATAGTTGCCTCTTTTGTTGTGGCCTTTCAAGCTAGCTTTGCTGTGGCCAGAACATTCTTCAGGGCCAAAAAACGAAAGAGAGAAATCTTACCTGTTGTGATAGAGTACTATAAAAAAAAGAATGTGAGGAACAAGAAGAAGAAAGATGTAAACTAGAAAGAAAAAAACAAGAGAGTCCAAGAAAAGTTAGCACAAGAACAGAAGAAACTTAAGTTACCACCAGAGTCGTCTTCTTAGGATTCAGACAGGATTTCATACCGATAAATCAGAAGATTCTGACTGGGAAGAGGTGAATTTTGTAACTAAAGAAGTTGGTGAAAATACTAGCTTTGAAGACTTGATGAAGCAAGGAAGTTTTATATTATCAGAGTTTAAGAGTTGCAAAATGGATGCGTCTGTATTCATATACCTATGTATTATTCAAGAAATTCTTGCTCTTACCTTATACACTTCGCGGATTTTTTTAACAATAGAGGGTTGAAATTTGGAACATGTATTGAGTTGATGTTGAGGTTCGTTTCTCCGTTGATTTCAACTTTTTTCCCCAACCACGATACATTTTTTTTTTATTAAAATTAATAATTTTCTACTTTCTAATTCGGTTTGCTATTTTAGCATTTGATAATTATTCAAAATATAATTCAATTCATTATAATCGCATATCGACAAATTTTTTTCTAATAAAATAAATTATTCTCTATTTTTCAATTCGGTTTGCTATTTAAGCGTGATTTTTCAAAATAAGATTCAATCCGTTAGAATAGCTTCTATAACTCAAGCATATTGAGTTGTACAAGAATGAAACAACTAAGAAGAGAAACAAATTTTGTCTAAAATCCTTTTTTTCGTACTTGGAATATCTTCAGATTGAAATATTCCTCTGGTCAAAAATTACTGATCTATACGTATACCTATAGCTAAAAGTTTCAGCATCAACCTCTGCCTTATGTCTCTAATTATTAATAGCTACTATTTCCAGACCAACGAACATTTGGAGCTCCATTTATAAAACCCGCAAGCTTATTTTATTAAAAGTCAATCACGGTACAACATGCAACGCCCCAACCAGCTGTACACACATACACGCACAGATCCTTTTCTATAAATGCTCCCCGATCGCACTCACGTCTAATATTATTGTTACCTGCGAAGGACAAACAAGGGGACGACAAACTGCAGAAAAAAATCTAAAATTGTGTTCATGAAAGTTCTAACTTATCGGAAATTCTCATTGATTATTTCAAAAACTCGCACATTTGTCATTTGGTCAAATTTCCACAGAAGGTAAACGGTTTACCCTTCTGTTTTCCTATCGTTATCTCGATCGACACACCAAATTTACGAACTTGACTGGGATTCACTGTTCTCTGCGTTTTCACATCTGAGGCATAAATTCCACAAGTTTAAGTAGAGAAAATTATAATTCAGCTGGAGTACAGTTCATTGCACATAGCTAGATTCAGAGCTGCTATATCTTGTTCTTCAGTTGTGACAATCAATGAAATATTCAATATTTGCCGCTGAGATTTGGAAACACAAACGACTCCAAAGTTTGATGTTCTCTGAGATCAGAATTATGCACAAATTGCCGAAAGAAAACAAATTAAATTATCAAGAATCATTGGAAAAGAAACATCCAAACTCAATAAGAATAACAAAAAATTGAGAGGTGTCAAGAGACACCCGGATGGAACGAAGTAAGCTCAATTTTAGTAATAATTGGCTCGTGGTAACTGAAGTGGGAAACATATGTTTGGGATTCTATTTTATTGAAATGTCTTGAAAAAACTATATATATTACCCGTTACAACCATGGTAGGCGCAGAACCTACCATCGACAGTTGATAAGGCAGACATTTGAAAGATACGTCGCCGGTACGAGAACGTGCGATCAGCTTAAAGTTATTCAGAGTCACCAAATGGGACGATGACGAGCGGAACCGCCATCAATGAAGTGACATTTGTTTAAAACGAAAATTAAGCATACTTTTGTCTAAAACTAAGTTCATAAAGTAATTATTTGTATTGTTCTTCAATACGCAATACATAGTTTCTAATAATTTAACTTTTCAACAATATTCGTGCAGAACGAACAGCTTAATATTGAACTACAATTACAGGTCCCTTAAATCTCCGCCCTGACATCTTACCGCAGGAGTACTGTACTACTATGAAAGATCTCTCAATTATTATTCTCTGACTATATCATTATAGATAACTGGCTTGCTTTCTATGAGAGAGAGAGAGAGACAGACAGACAGAGAAACACGCGCACGGCATGCGCGCGCAAAAAGTGTCGTTACAACTTTTGGTCTCAATTTTTTCCGTCTAGCTCTCTTTCGCAACGCGCGATAAGGAACTTCGTTCAAATATAATACAAACTGATGTATGGTGAATGACCAGTTTTACTTGATTCATTCTCCTGTATTTGATATATTCAAACCATAATGTATCCAAAGAACTATTCAAATATCTAGTTGAAACCCCTACTTCAATAACCTTCCCTCGATGGCCCTTATCTCTGATAACCCTACCAGTATAAGAGACAAACATATCAGTATAAATTGTTTAACTATTTTGTGTTAATAAACATAGTAAAATCAAGATTTGTTTGTATTCAACATGATAAATTATCACTTAGTAACGACGTATTCCAGCAACTATTTGACATCTCCTCATGTGAAACTACAAAAACCTTGATTTTTGGGTATCTACGTATGACGCGATGAAGTGAGCGTATTAGAACATTCATACAAGTGTTCACCCACCAAATTTCCATGTAGGTTTACTCCTCCACTGTATATAACTCGGAAAGGTAAACAGTTCGGTCTCCCACAACCACACCCTCAAATATATCCACACCCCCTTCAAGTTAGGTACATGAGAGGGTTCTCTCCATGCGGAAATATCAAGGTAATTGTGTGCTGGAAATCGTAACTTTTGTGTTTTTCATTGATTGGTATTTCGTGCAGTTGGCTTTGAAATAAATAATTCTAAAACATATGCTCTTCAAATTAGATTCCTAATCTCAAAGGAGCTGCCCCGTTGCAATGTCAATTAATGGATTACAAAAATATCTTTACTTTATACAATTATTTACAGCTAGATCACCACTACTTCCCTGAACTAATTATTTTTCTGAATTCATTAATTTAACAGATTTTGGAAATGAATGAATTAAGTTATAAACAGACGTTGATTATACTTCAATAAGTGTCAGTAACTGGATCCATGTTTGTATCTAGTTATTGACACAAAAAATATATTCAATAAAAAAAATCCGTATTGAGAAATAGCCGAGGAAATAGTCAAAGGCATATAAACATTGCAAGGTGTTTTTTCTAATTACATCTTCAATCGTTATTCAACCGTCGAATTGCAAAGTCAGAAACTCGACTAATGAAATATCCTCATTCTTATTATCGGCACCCAAATCACTACAGCTCCTCAAAACTAATTCATTTGCTCATTAATTCATTTTCAAAATGAATCATAGACATTGATGTCATATAAATACAGGTAAGTATCAATCCAATTATTAACACCAAAAATATATTCACTGCTAGAAGAAATGTTTAACCGTTTTGACGACATAGTCAGGGGCATAAAAATTGCAAGGTATTCTTCAAACTATAATTCCAATAATTATTTTACCGCAGAATTTCAGTGTCAGAGACTAAAGAAATAACTTAATTCCAATTATTGACACCTAAACCACCATAATTTCACAAAAATAAATTCACTAAAAGAAATGACTGACCGTTTTAACGAAATAGTCAGATGCATGAAAATTGCAAGGTACTCTTCAAACTATACCTACCTTCAATAATTATTTAATAGTAAAATTGCAATATCTTTTATTATTATTACTAGACTGAGTAAATATCCCCATTCAAATTATTGACACATAAACCAGCACAGCTCCTCAAAAATAATTCCTTTACTAGTACAGTAATTTTTAGAATAGATAGCGACATAGATAGCGATTAAAGTCAAACCAGTGTCAATTACAGGTTCTATATTTGGATAAAATTATTGACACAAAAATTAATTTACTAAAACAAATGACTGACCGTTTTGACGACATAGACAGTGGCATTTAAATTGGAAGGTTTTCTTCAAGCTATATCTGCAATAGTTATTTAAGCGCAGAGTTGCAAGGTTTGATTACTAGACCGAAAAAATATCTTCATTCCAATTATTGACACATAAGCCACCACAGCTGCTCAAAAGTAATTCCATGTCTAGTTAATTAATTTTCAAGATAAGTTATAGACATAGATGCGAGCATAGATTTCAATTACTGCCGAACGAGTGCCAATAACGGAATCCATATTAGGATCAAATTATTGACACCAAAATTAATTCACTGAAAATAAATGATTGAACGTTTTAACGACATAGTGTGAGGCATGAAATTGCTAGGTATTCTTCAAATTATATTTCCAATAGTTTATTTAATCATAGAATTGCAATTTCAGAAATATAAGAAATATCATCATTCCAATTATTGACACATAAGCCACCACAGCTCCTCAAAAATAATTCGTTTACCACTAAGTTCATTAATTTTCGAAATGACATAGATGTCGATTGAAGTCAAACCAGTGTCAATAATAGGGTCCATATTTATTTCAAATTATTGACACAAAAATAAATTCACTAAAACAAATGACTCACTGTTTTAACGACATAGCCAGTGGCATTTAAATTTCAAAGTGATCTTCAAGCTATATCTTGGATCGTGAGGAGCTCTGTTCCAATAACAAATGCCCACAAATAATAAAACCCCCCTAACAGAGCTATATATCAATCGACATGCTATATCATTTCGTCTTGATAAATTTATGGCTAAGGAAACCACATCGCCATTCCTTATTATTCCGAATGTCAGTAACATTCACAGTCACATTCATGGCGAGGAGACGTACGTGGGAAATTTTATTAGGTATTGATTGAACAACACTCGATACGACCCTGAGTTTCCTGGGGACCATATGCTACGCAACACCTGGTCTATTCCACGAATGCAATGAAATTAGGGTGGCCCAGGAACAGATAACACGACCAATCTGAATTTTGTGCTCGATAAATCGATAATTTTCATCCTGCCATTCATCAAGTTACCATCGAACTATACGTCAATTTCAGACGAACAATCGCAAGTTAATTTACTTATACGTCGGATTATACAACAGTATAAGTTCTAAGAGAACACTGAACTTTTCAGGTTAACACGGTGAACCTGTTTTAGATTTTGACCTTGAAAGAATCGCCGGACTGCAAGCGACG
>JARQZK010005058.1:462500-470000 GCA_030704885.1 Cynegetis impunctata
AAATAAAGGTTGAAATAAAATTGAAAACATTGTTTGAATAATGAAAAATACTGTATTTTTACAAGTATTATACAAATATATACAATTTGAATTGTGTTGCCTTTGATATCAACTAGGGCATACTTTCCTGTCTTAATGTTTTCTTCGAAAACTGCTGTTTCCATTTCCGCTTGGTCAATACGTTCTGTTTCATATTCGTCACATAAGTTCATGAGATCTATAGCTTCATCATCTGTATCAATAAGTTGAAATGATGGTCTCCATGTCATTTTAAGTTTTTATTTTCTTATTCCGCTTTTCAATTTTTCTAGTGTTAGAAAAATTTTCATTTTTCTTGACATCTTTCTCAACTGTTATCTTTTTTTTTTGTTTTTAGGCTATTCTTCTTCTTCAGAAGTTTTTACTCTAATTTCTTACTTTTTTCTTGTAAAGCCAACTCCTCTTTCCTCTTGTCTTCCTCTCTTTTTTCTACATACTCAGAGTACAGGGTAACTTGGCCATGACTGGGCCCAGTTTCCCTGAAGGTATGGTCCAGTTGCCCCAATCCACTAAATCAACTGGGGCAACTGGGTCATAACCCCCTAAGCCCAAAAAAGAGCAGTATATGCAAAAAAAACCTTACAGGTGGTTACATGAACATTAGCTTAGCTAAATGCATTGACATTTTATTCTTAAAACAAAACAATTAACTTAACAAAAATTATTGACTCCGTCCATGCACTGTGTTGTTGGAGAAGTAAAACAAGGTCAACATTTAGAGCAGAAAATAAAATACTTCTTACCAGGCTAGACACAAAATGGCTGTTGTTTTAGTGACTTCTGTATACCAGTGTTGACACAACAGAGAGAAATTTCCTTGTGACAAGTAAAAAAAAATCTGGTGAGGGATGGCCCAGTTACCCCATGGGCCCACTTACCCCAACTTACCTTATCACAATCGTTGACTTTGAATAAAGCTAATTTCTAACGTATAAGCTAATTTCTAACGTATATTTCTCGTGATATTCGTGAGACACCCTCTCTTTTACGATTAAAGGAGTTAATTGGTATTATGAAAGAAACACACGGGCAATCCCTGACATAGATGACACCCACCTACTAGAAATAAATATAAAAAACCACATGGCTAGAAAAGGAAAATAATTTCGTTCCAACCAAGCCATAGCCAAAGCCAACTATGATTCCCATTCCAAAAAATATACCTTACTTTGGCCATATCTCTAAATTGCACATTTTCTTCAAATTTTCTCGACGCCACTGGATTATAAAGGAAAAAGTACCTCAAGAATATAAAAGTTATTATCCCGTAACTTCACAAACAACCATGATATTCACACTTGTCTTAAAGTCGAAAATCAATCTTTTGTTTATATCCCGAAAACAAATGAGGAAGTTTTTGTTGTTGCCAGTAAATTCGTCTTGAAAAAAGAGATCGAAAATGCTACCACCATATTTTGTTTCTCCTATAGTTACCGAGTTAACCTATACAAACATCGAAAATTGCCCACTCAGTACATCGAAATTAAACACTTGCAGGTTATTTTCCGTTGATGATCTACGTTTCCACAAATTCCTGTTTAATATTTTTAATTTTATGTTTATGGGCCATTATTCGAAAGATAAATAATCATCAATAAAAATTTCGATATTCGCGAAGCGGACAGGGTTGACCAAGAGGCCTCGGAAGCGAAGGTCAGTTAATAACGAGGTCAACACCGTACAGATTACCAAGAAAATTACTATGTTTATATAGGTATTCGTTATATATTTGTAAACATAGGTATATATGTATTTATTTTTGATTGTCTATAGACTCTTCGGGAGAGTTCATAGGCTAAACAGTTGACATTTTGTTCAAGATGAGGTTAAGGTAAGTACCTGTGTATTATACAATATCTTTGGAAAAATAGCGTTACTGTACAACTTATCTTAATCTGAGTTTATTTATAGTAGATACCTACCAAGATAATAAATAAATCAAGCAACTCATTCATAGTGAAATATTAAATGTAAACACTGAACCATATATTTATGTAGCAAACCGAGAGATGTACCTACCGATTATAAGTACCTACACAGCACAAATTTTCCATCGATTATTGAAAATAAAACCTTAACTATAAATGAGAAACAATATAAGTACCTATCTACTTCGTTCTATCATTATTTTTAATATATTTTATTATGTTTGAGACTGCAGTTTCGTAATATGTACCTACTACTACCTCGACTAGCAAAAGCAATTTTGGAATGAAAATGACGAATAAGAACTCAAGATCTTTCAAGTAGTAAATTTATGAAATAGACAAAGTAACAAATAAATGAAACTAAATCAAATTTTTTGCAACTGGGTAGAACTCAATAATTACCAAAATAAATATGATACTTACTTATTTTGGCTATGTTTAGAAAGTCAAAATTTGGGTGCGACCAAAACGGTACAAGATTGAATATTTTGGTAAAAATTAAGAGCAAAATGAAGAATTGTATAAGATTCTAACCTAATTTTGTGAAACACAACATGAAATTGAATTTACATGCATGCACACGAAATCTACTAGATTCACACCGCATCGCACTGTTTAATTTAGTGCTCTAGCTAGACAGTTTAGTTGGAAGCTTAATGATCATGCAAATAACACGGCAAATACAACGCACCCCTCAGATCGACATCATCTCATAGATAAAATATAAGATCTACTGCAGATCTTCTACACTTATACGGTCTGAGTAAATGACAGCAGAAATATTTTCATAATACATGCCCATGTAGAATGACTTGCTTATTAAATTATCTCCTATTAAAGTCACTTAACATCTCTGAGTACGTTGAATACCTAAAATCTGACACCATCTGCAGTTATATTACAAATTGTCTTTTAAAATATCAATAATTTCCGTCCAGGTAAGTAATATCCAACAATTTCATACAAAAGAACCTTTACTCACAGGGATTTAATGTCCCAAGTACCGAAGTTTCAAGGGAAGATAAAACACGCTTCGCAAAACCTCGCAAACGCCGACACAAATGAATCAGATGAGCCTTACCTCTTCAATATTCCAGGAATATTATTGACATCATTTTCTTTTGACATTGCACGAATAACAACACTTCAGAAATCCTGGAACGAGCCCATTGAAAATATAACACACATCCACTCAAACACGGTTAACACTGGAAACTATTCGAAATTCGGTAGATTCAAAGGGTGATTCGACGAACGAAGTTATAGAAGTTCAGATGGAATACTTTGGCCCGATGGGCCCTTCTTAGAAGGCTGCGTAATAAGACGAGAAGTCGGTGTGAACGTAAAACCAAGGTAAGCACCACTACTACTACACGCTTGACACTTCCAAGCGAATACGTCTAACAAACTGACGGACGCGAATGACAGAACAGAATACAGAGAAAAGTTGGAGAGACAAAAGCGGTGCACGGAGTGTACCTAGTGCTCGGACGAGTGTTGTTCGGGCGAGTTCACTCGATCGTGGATGCACATAGCCGAAGCTGATGCTGATCCGCTGTTTACCTTTTACTTTACCATTCGCTGGAAGGAATATAACCATCAACAAAATGCGAAGCAGATCCGTAACGTCCATATTCAGCTACATATTATCATTACCGCGGTTAAAACATTCTGAATTCATTTCAAACTGAATAATAATTAAATGCTTATCATTCCCACAATTCAGTGGGTTTCTATTTATACTAGTCTCTATATTATATCCAACTGGTTGGAGTTAATTAATCATAACAGAAATGATATTGTAACAATTGTTGGAATCTCGTTGGGTATTTCCAATGAAATAATTACTATCTTTCTAACTCAAGAGAGTTGATTTATCAATCATTCTGTGAGTGATACAATAAAAATAAATCTGACACAAAGTGAACATATTTACGATTATGAAACCAGTACAGAATCAATATCTCAAAAACATTGAATTTTGAAGTTATTTTTTTTTTCACAAAATCACTAATGTCCCTTTGGTACTGTCAATTGGAATGAAAACTATTAATATTTGAACAAGCATACATTACAGAATATAGCAAATGGTGCTTTTATAGGAATTATAATAAAATAACTTGAACAGGTTTGAAAATTTTGGGTATATTGAAACAAAAATTGAAAGAAACATATCTCCATAACCGCCACTATTATGACCCAAGGTCCAAGAGTGGAAAGGTAAGAAATAACCGTCCAAAAATTTTGACGATTCGATTATGTCGATTGTTTTACTGATACAGATTATGTGTCTAAAGAGTATTAATACGGTTTATCACATACCTAATAGTGCCCTTTGAAATTTCAAAGTTGACATCTAGTTGTCTTCCTCAAATTATATTTGATATGAGTCAGAATAAGTGAAATAATGCCTTATCATTAATTACCAAAAGAAAATTATACAGATGAATCACGTGCCAAAGTGGTGAGTCAATGTGCAAAGGCATTTGAAAAAAAAGGAAAGACACAAATGTCTTGTGGAGCAGAGGTTGAAGCAGGTGTGCTGGATTCGAATCCTGAGTTAGGTATGGATGTTTGTGTGTCTTCGAGTTTCAGTGGTTCAATTCAAAAAATTAGTAGTTAGGTAATGTACAGTGTACAAGCCCATAAATCGTTCGGAACCGGCGTTAAACTGTAGGTCCATAGAGTAAAAAAAAGTAAAAACACAAGCCTACCAGGCTTCCATTTATTTTAGATCTAGATATAGGAACGACATCGAAAATTGGCATAATTTGTGCCTCTTAACATCAAAAAAACATAATAAGTAAGAAATAGTTCCTAGTATTGGATGCTAAAGTCAATGCACATTTTATTTTCTTCAAAGAGCAAGAGCTTTATTTCGTATGTCGAAAAATATCATTCTAATTGATGTATACAATATTTAATGTTAATAATTATTTGTTCAAATTTTTAGGAACACATCTTCTAAAAGTAAAACCCATACGGTTAGCTATGATAATTATGACAGATAGGTGGCACGTCATCTATTTAATTTTATCATAATTACATTAGGTCCCCGTTCTATCGAGGCAGCCGTTGGATATTCATCTCCCTCTATCTTTTGTCTATGAAATCGCTTCCTTTCATTCTCATAATAGCATAGGATAGGTATATAAATGATAAATGTTCATCAGTTTATAACCTCATTACTTGTATCCCAGGTATATCTTTTATTTCCCTTCCGCCTAGTGTGTTTATTGTTTTACAAGGAAATGAGGGAACGGAAATTACGTATTAATAATTCAGATATTAATTAGGACAAGAACATTTTCAATCTATGAGGTAATTTATAATAATATTATATTTACATACTTGAACAAGTTGATTTGTTTTATTCACTATAAATGTTATGAACCAATGTTGAAGAATTATATTGTAGTGGAAAATTAAATATGTACTCCCAACTCAATAAATCTACCGATAGTCACAAAACTATTCAGTCAATGCACAGACCGTCCTAATCAGAAACTCGCGTTTTGTACAACATTCTACTTCTGAGTGTATTTTTATTCATTCTGAATTCTAAAGAATAGTTGGAATTGTATATCCCTAGAGAAGTGTTAACAATTTAGCAATCCCGAAATCATTTTTTCTGAGTAATAATCTCCCTTTTGTCAGATTCCTGTTTGAAAATATCTTTCATTAGTTCGCCTTTACTTCTATTCGTGGAACTCAGAAATTATTTTCAGTTTATAGAAAATGGACTCGATTGTGTTTCTAAGCTTTATGAATAATAAGTGAACTTGATTTTTTTTTCGAAAATCTGAAATAAGTGGGAATAACTTTTAATTTATTCTAGTTTGTCTTCTTCCTTATGAATGAATGATTTTGTATTGTTTTCTCGTCAAATCTTTAATGGGTCTAATTAAATGTAAAATTCAAATCAATTATATTCTGACCTTACGAAAAATGCAAGCATCATTATTAACAACATGTTCACTCAAAAATAGGGCATATGTATGTAAAAAAGTAACACCATACAGAATTTTGAGTCTCACCCAAAATTTGAAATTATCAGTTATAATATCACAAGAGCATCGAAAATAATCGATTATACTTCCGAGTCACGAGACGTATTTTGCGAAACATCACGGGAGCGCAGCTCGAGTGATGTTTTAAGAAAATACGTCGAGTGACGAGGTCGGTATAATCGATTATTTTCGATTGGTCAAGATCAGTTTAGAAGTTGCATAGACATAAAATTTCATTCCTATTAGAGTGAATTTGACACATTTAATTAGTTCTCAACTACTCAAATTATGAAAATTAGTAAGTTTAATTTTATATTATTATGTTTCTTTATGCCATTGTATGGTAAATTTTACTACGTCCTATTAGATCTTAACGACTGATACCACTCCCACAAATGATAATTTTCCAAAGTGATCGATTATAAACCAGTGGACAATAATATAATCAATCTACGTATATTGCTTGTAACAAGGGATGAACCCAGAATCGCCGATTTTCCGTTGAGCGTTCCCTTCTTTAATTCTTCTCTTATTATGGAGTAGCTCAAGAAGTAGACTTTTAATTCGCAAAATTATATAGTACCTATAAATCATGGTATGTGAAATGGACCATATATCGAGCGCTATATAAGATGATAAGTGATATCACTCCATGTGCAAACTCCCTTAGTGTCAAATTCACCACTGAACCGAACAGTATAAACAATAACATCTGTTTATAGATTGTAAACATTTTCGGAGCTGCAATTGGAAATAAAGTTATACAGATGTCGTTTTATTTTATTTCGTTAAGCTACGGTTCCACCGGAGGAATATTGAGCAATAATTTTGTTGCTTAATGTTTGTCCTTGTTGCCATGGGTATAGGGTTGCCATCACCTAAATTGCCGATGCCGGACAAAAATTTTAAAAACCCCGGACATTTCTGTAAAATTTTGTTTTTCCCCGGACACCCCGTAAAAAATTCTTTTTTTTATTAAAATAAAACATCGTTATTATTTGAATTTTTTCATTTATTTAAACTTTGAATCGCTTGTTTGCGATAAACACAACAACAAAAAATAAATAAATTTCTATTATACACAGTTTATAGTTTTCTCTTTTTTTTTGGTATCATCAAATAAAAAACAACTCATGACGATAATTTTGGTAGATCAACAATCAAATAGACTAGATTCTACATTGTAATAGCAAATTAAAGGATAGGTCATCTAGTTCGGTTAGATAGGTTAGGTACCCAAAAGTCTAAATTATTAAACTATAAATCAAAAGTAAGTAAAAAGTTTTGATTTTAACGAGATCAAGTTTTTTTTACTAATTCAACTTAATTTGGAATTTTTCAGACTTTTCCCAAAATTTTATTTTTCATCATGAATTTGTAAAAGTCGGAGCAACTCAAGTCTTTAAAATTAGACTTTATTTTGATCAGAGAAGAAAGCGTATGTGTATTTAGCAAGTTTCTCTCCTTCCTCCATTACTGCGACCCTAGCGAAAAAACTCACTCTACATTCGCATTGTGAGCTG
>JARQZK010005058.1:475000-487500 GCA_030704885.1 Cynegetis impunctata
AAAATTTCGAATTTTTCCTACATTCAGTTTCTGAGATATTGATCGATGCAGTTCGTCGTGGTCCACCATGTATAGGTAGGTATTAAAACACTCGTGAGCAGCAGAGCTCCATCACTAAGATCGTATTTTTCGCGCGAAATGCATCGCGTCGAGATGCGATTCTACCGAATTTAATTATATTTTGAATAATTAACAAATGCTCAAATAGCAAACCGAATTAGAAAATGGAAAATTAATTTTAATTAAAAAAAAGTGTATCGTGGTTGAGGAAAAAAGTTGAAACCAACGAAGGAACGTCCTCAACATCAACACAATCCACGTACCAAATTTCAACGCCCTATTGTAAAAAAAAAGTCGGGAATTGCGTTGCGAAACAGATCGAGATGCAGTTCGAAGGGAATAGTCACAACCCTCTAATTCAATCTGCAGAAGCTGTTGAGTTTGGCAATTTTTCAAAAACCACGAAAAACATTAAGTATCTCCGTAAAAATGGCGGCGGTTGAAGAAATTTACCCAAATTTTGATACTTTCGTTCTGCAACGTAAGCAATCCATCCGAGCATTTAAATTTCAGCTCAATTGACTCGATGGGAGCTGCTGGAGATGCCAATATGTACTCAGGAAAATATATATATATATATATATATATATATATATATATATATATATATATATATATATATATATATATATAGCTGACCCGGCAAACGTTGTTCTGCTATATAAATTATTTTTATCTATTCATCTATCTGCCAATGTATATCTACCTATCTAACTATATATCTATCTATATAGATAGTTATCTATCTTTCTATCTATCTAACTATCTATCTATCAATTTATCTGACCGGGCAAACGTTCTGCCATATAAATTATCTTTATCTATCTATCTTTCTATCTATTCATCCATCTACCTTTGTTTATCTACCTACCTATCTATCTATCTATTTATCTATCTATCTATCTATCTATCTATCTATCTATCTATCTATCTATCTATCTATCTATCTATCTATCTATCTATCTATCTATCTATCTATCTATCTATCTATCTATCTATCTATCTATCTATCTATCTATCTATCTATCTATCTATCTATCTATCTATCTATCTATCTATCTATCTATCTATCTATCTATCTATCTATCTATCTATCTATCTATCTATCTATCTATCTATCTATCTATCTATCTATCTATCTATCTATCTATCTATCTATCTATCTATCTATCTATCTATCTATCTATCTATCTATCTATCTATCTATCTATCTATCTATCTATCTATCTATCTATCTATCTATCTATCTATCTATCTATCTATCTATCTATCTATCTATCTATCTATCTATCTATCTATCTATCTATCTATCTATCTATCTATCTATCTATCTATCTATCTATCTATCTATCTATCTATCTATCTATCTATCTAGTTATCTATCTTTCTATCTATCTATCTATCCATTTATCTAACTATCTATCTATCAATCTATCTGACCCGGCAAAAATATTAATCATTGGGAGCATGAAAAATATATTACGACCTATTCTCAAACCGACTATGGTTATTTTCGACTGCCATCTTGCAGCCCTATTGCGGATCTGTGGATAAAATGTAAAAAAATGAAAAGATGCAAGAATAGGGGTTGATCGTAGAAGGGTAAACAATTGAGAGTAATATGAATTTTTCTATTCTAAGTCATGACAAAATAAGAATGACATGGTGGTTAAGTATTCTCAAATTTTCTAATTTCCTGCGCAATTTTCTTAATTTTTTTTTTCATAAGAACCTTCTTCTGACAATAAAAAACAAAACAATAAAGAATTTCAGAAATAATTTTATATTGTTTTCAATTATTCTCAAATTTTCTAATTTCGCGCGCAATTTTCTTAACTTTTTCTTTCATAAGAACCTTCTTCTAACAATACAAAACACAACAAAAAGGAATTATTAAAATCGGTACAGCCGTTCAAGCGTGATGGCGGACCAAGGGGAATAAGAATTCATTTATATATATATATATATATATATATATATATATATATATATATATATATATGTATATATATATATATATATATATATATATATATATATATATATATATATATATATATATATTTATATATCAGACATGAAAATTTTCTGGAAAATCATGGTCTAAAACGGATAAAAAAACTACTCCCGCATCTGAGTGCTTCCCTTCGATACACTGCAAAAGTATGTATTTTCGGGGAAAATGCAACTAATAAACCATGAAACCATGTTCATCTGGATCGTTTTAGTCATTTATAACTGGATAATATTGAGATGTAAAAAAAATAAAACAGCTAAGAAGAGACAACATTTTAACTCAGAAACCTTCAATTTCGTAATAAATCAATGTCTAATTTGAAATATATTCAACTATAAAATCTTCCTTGTGATTATAGTTGGTCATCTGTTGAATAACACAGAACACACATCCATCTCAGTTAAATGAAATATTTAATGTGGTGCCCAATTTTAGTAAGCATTTCCCATTTTACCCCAATATATCAATTAAGTTTGGACAAGGTTATATTAAGCTATAACACTAACCTATAAAATAAAATGAACATATCTATTTCAGCAGGAACGGGAACCTGGAATTCCCTGGACGCTGGCCAAATATACCGCAGACAAGTCTAGAATCTTCCCTCTTGAGTAATTTCCAGAAAGACGAATGGATTAACCCAACGAAGGGATTTGCAAACCTTCAAACTGTTCGAATGAATAACATGTACCATTAATTTTCACGATTTAGTAGACTTTTAAAAACTTGTAAAATCTCTTTTAAAACCCCATTTCATAAGGGGGCATCCATTAATTACGTAAAGGACTTTTTGCGATTTTTCGCTACCCCACCCCCCTTGGTGAGATGTCGTGAAATTTTGCTCGACCACCTCCCCCCCCGTGAGATCTTTCAAAATTTGTTTGTGCTCGATTCCATTAGATTTATTATTATTTTTTAATTTTTTTATAATTTTTTCTATTTAAGACTAGTATTTGAGATTTTTGAAGACTTAGCATGAAATCACAATGAGATTTGATAATAAAATACTTAAATAGAAACTACCTGTGGCGGCTCGTGAGGTTTTGGTTTAAGGAGGCTACAAGAGGTGTTAAAAAATACACCATAGGCGAAAATTTTCAGGATTTCAAGGTCAACCGCCTTATAATTTAAAGAAAATCAAAGTAAAACAAGCACCCTAAGCTATTAATTTGTTTTCACTTTCGAGTGTCTACCTTGAGACGACCTACAACTCGTATTTACAATATTCACAAAAACTCTTCTCAGCCAATTAGTCAATTCATCTATTCATCAAATTTTTTCTTTCACAAAATAGGTACCTACCTACCTACTTAACGAATTTGTTAATAGCTGGTGAGAGCAAATAAAAAGTTATTATATATTTTTGAAGATTAGCGGGATTCTGCGATCTTTAACGTTAGCAAAATGATCTATAATATCCTCATAAAATTTTTTGTCTTTCGCCAAAAGTTTTACCAATTCCTTTTCAATAGACAACAAACATATATTTTTCAAACGATCCTGGCTCATGGAATTTCGTAAATAAGTTTTAATTCTCTTAAGAGTGGAAAACGCGCGCTTTACGGAAGCCGATGTCACCGGGATAGGAACAATTAGACATAAGAGTTTATAAACTTGGGGTAAATCTTGATTCAAATCATTATCAAAAAGGTATTTGATAGTCCTCACATGATTTTCATTTTGCCCCAAAATTTCATTGTCATTATAAACAACACACAGTTCACTTTTTATGGCCACCTTATCAAAAAAAGTGTATTTTTGACATAAATTTTCCAAAAGGTTATCTGGAAAATAAGCCGAAAATCCGGTTAACAAATTTTTATTGAGTAAGTCGAAGAAATGCAGTTCTTTCAAATCAGAGAACCTTATTTCTATTTGACCCCTAATAGTATCCAAAATTTCATAAAATATTTGCTTATAGTGAAGCTCCATATCTGCGTAACTGAATTTCTTTCGTTTTGGGCTAAATTGAGTCGTATCATCAGTATGAAATACAGACAATGGTTTTTTTAAATAAACTTCTGCAATTCCTTATCTTGTAAGTAAGATATTAATCCGCGTGCGGTATTTAAAGTTACTTTATCGGTGAAAAATTCCTCACTTTCAACTAGGTATAGAATTAAATCCTCAAATCCTAAGCGGCCTCAAACAGAGACATTTTCACTAGTAAAAAGTAAATACTGCCAACAAAATAATTTATTTTTTACCTGTGATCCGGTTAGGCAAGGATGTCTCTCATAATTCCTTGTATTAAAACCGCGGTTTTGTTGTCTGTTACGCTGCACCAAATTGTTTAATTCAGGGGTAGGTCGCAATGTTTTTATCAAAACTTTATCCTCATAACTTAGTGCACTAAAGTTATGGGATGACAAATATTCCACTAAGTCACCATTGAAATTTTTGAAATTAACTTCAGTAACCAAGCTCATTTTAAAACAATACGCGAGCAATATAAGTAAACACGCTGCTGTGTTCGGCCATTAGTAACTACGATCACACTACGTTTCAATTAATGCTTTCCAACGAATTCATGTCACGCGAACTTATATAGTTGTGATTGGTCGACATTGTATGAGACTGGGTCTCTATCGGTGTTTCCATATACATGTGTTTTGCTTTTCTATTGCAATGAAGTATTCATTCGGAGTATTTGCACCGTTGTTTGCTTTTCTGTGGCAGGCATAATGAACGTTGAGAACATACCTTTCTAAGCCTCCGCAGCGATGCCACAAATCTTGAAATGAATGAAATGCAGTAAATGTAAAAACCTTCTATCTTAATTAATAAATTATATTATATAATGTAGGTTGAAAGGAAGGTAGGTGCATAAAATAATATGATTTTGATTAATATGAATATGCTGAATGCTGACTATTCAATATAATATATTAGTGATACACGGAATATTATTGAGGAGGAGGCTTAGCCTTCTTTGACCAGCCGCCCCTGGAAACTACTGAAATTTGTTAAATATTCACTCTAATTCAATCCACGGAGACTCATGTATGATCTCAAGAGTGACTACTACTTTAACACTTTTTATTACACCATAACTTCAACAAAAAATTTTACTAGTTCAAGTTAATTAGTAAAAGAAGAATTTTTTTTTAGCGAAAATCATTAGTGCCTCGTATGATTTATCATGAAAGGACATGGCATTATGTTTTTATGAATAATCGTCACATCGTAACGTATTATTTTTAATTAATAGTTAACGAATAATGTTTAAAAAATACTTGTTCATATTTAATAAATGAATAAATTGTTTCCAAACAAATGAATTTGTTTGTAGTTAATAAATTCTTTCATCAGTGCATAATTAAACCACGATGATTATTATATATGATTTAGCCATATTTTTGTGGAGAAACATTTTTTACTTAATTAATCTAGTTATCTCGCAATTTTTTACTGTTTCTTGAGAAAAAAAAATTACGTGATATTTGCCGAGACCCCCCCCACATCAGATTGAGTGAGATTTCACTCGGCCCCCTCCCCCCTGAACACCTCACGTAATTAATGGATTACCCCTAAGGTCTAATCTTTCATGCTTGATAAAATATTGCGATTGAAAAAAAGGTATTAAAAAATGAATGAAATTGCTATAGTCTTCTAGAATGCAAACTCAAAAGATTGACTTTATCCACGCTTGTGTTGATATTTTAACTTATGATCTGAAATATATAGAGAATATATCACATAAAGAGAACAAGGAACATTTTTCAATAATTTAAAATTATCAAACAATCCTCCAAGGGAGCTGGTTATATGTATTCCACGACGCGAAATCTGCATTCACAGTGCAACAGTGAATTATAGAAAATGTCGAGTCATCCCTACTCAAGATCTGCATACAGCTGTTTCGATCTTGTTGGATCTCATCAGTGCAGGTTATTTGACTCGGAGTGAATTAACAAGCTTCTAATTGTTCCCCAATACAACAGCTGTTTCGATCTTATTAGATTACTTCAGTACAGATTACTCAACCCGGAGTAAATGACATATTTCTTTCCATAGTGCCCTTCGTCAAAGATATTGGGAATCAACAGTTCACCGTTTAGACCGAAAATGCAGAATGCCGTCGAGAGAACTAATACTTCCTGACATGAAAATGTGAACTCCACGACAGTGGCGTATGGCGTATATAGAGTGAATGTTTTTTTATAGACAACAGTCCGGAAAGTACTCACTTCCAGAACTTTCCTTCGAGGAAGTAGCAATTTCTCTGTCCGAGAAGTACATATTTCCTGAATTATTCCGGGAATAATTCATTCGTTGTTTTTATTGTACATACTTAATGCCCAAATAAAAGTATGAGAACCTAGCTAGGCACGCTTTGGAAGAATGTAGTTCTTCATAACCATAGCTTGGGAACAACCACTGATAAAATTGTCATTAAAATAGTTGAAATTATTCCTTTTGAAAGTTTACATGGATTTTTGGCGGGATTATTGCAATAAATAATGGAAGCATCTGTGGAAGCGAGTTTGAAAATGTACCTGTTTAAATTTCCGAAGTAGCTACTGTACAATTATTTCCTGAAAAATCGAAGTTCAGGCATTAAAACGTTTTCAACTTGTTTATCATTAACATAATTATAAAGAAATGCAAAAAAACTCAGAAATTGCTATATTCTTTACTAGAGATGAAACGGATAGTGGTTTGGCCGGATACCGGATGGCTGGATACCGGATATTTGGCAAGCTACGAGGTCAGAGCGGCGGATATTCGGTTGCCGGATATTCGGTTACCGCATATTTGAAGCTGGTCTGGTATACAAAGCCAAGCGGAGTCGCCTGTTACCAACAAATGCAGAAAATTTGGTATTGATTCACCACAATTTGCCACTTGTTAATTTTGAGCACTAAACTAATCAATAAAACAAACATTTTTGACGTACGATTATAAAAATAAACGGTGTCTATGACTTATTTTGGTATAATTTGCCTGTAAATATAAGTAAAATAAAGAGAATTTCTTCAATTGTACTATCCGGAATCCGGCCGGATACTAAATTACTATCCGGTATCCGGCCGGATAATGAAAACAAGGCCGTACTTATAGGCCGGATAGCGGATAGTTACCGGATATCCATCTCTAGTCCTTACTCTGTGGTGCATGAAGTCTAAGATGAAGAATAATGTAAACCACGACACGTACCGATTTCTGAGAAGGTAAGGTTTTTAATTGCTGGCAGTAACAATAAACTTACATTTATATTAAGATTTCAACAACAGGTACTTAGTAGTTCAAAAAATGGAATGCCTTCAACAGTTACTGGAATTCCAATATAAATATGAATATATACACAAGTGATGGATTCTTCCTACTTTTGTTCTACAAATAAATATGATTAAGAAACGTGCTTTATTGATTTAATGTTCCACGCGGTTTCTGACAAAATTGTGTACGCAAACACACACGGAATTTTTTTTTAACTTGCAGACTTCCAAGACTCGCCTACGGCTGTTACTCAGAGTTATCCGATTTAGAAAACCTAATTCACTTATTGCGATAGCACTAAAAATTACACTGAAGATTTTAGCCTTTGTATGGATATGAACATTTCAAATCAAACTCCTGATGTAGGGCCACTCGACCATGCCATTCCAGATAAGAAGAAAAAATAAATGGTTAGAATAGTATGATTTATCCTAAGATGGTTGTGTAGTTTCTTGATTAAAGGCCGAGGAAAAAACATTAAGCTTAAGTGTGTTAATATAAAATAGTATTTCACCAAACGAGCGTTTAATGATAGCTATCAAGATACGAGTCTTAATGGATACGAGTGTCTTAAAAGCCATTGAAAGCTAGTTCTACGCAATATTTTTCTACAATCTATCATGATAATAAAAATAACCACAGATTTTATGATCATTACATAACGTTGATTTCTAGATTGAGCAGTATGTCCCTAAATTTAAGGATGAAAAAACCTCTATAAATAAACAATTTGAACATTTAATGGCTTGCTACTTAACTATTTTGTTTTCTACAAATCTGAAAATTAGGGATTGAATTTATTCTATTTGTTTGACGATTTTATAACAAATAAATGGTTTGTGGGAGGGCGAAGTAAACTAAGCAGAAAGCTGGTAAAAGATCCTAACGACATCATTAAATTCGGCTGTTAGCAAACTCCAATTCCATAATCCGTCATAGGAACTCGCCTCTATAAGTTTGGTATAATACCTGAAAAATAATTAGGGTGAAATTGAGTCTTCCTGCCTGTCGTCTCGCCCCCTTCTCTTTAGGGTAGGTTTATTGCAAACTTTCTGTCAATTTATGATTACTTAACACGTGAACTGCACATCAGTGACCATTAAAATTTTCAATCAAGATTCAAGTTTTTTTTTTGGCCTGTTAGTTTTGATTTCCACCCATGCAACCCCACAGCAAAAAAGTTATAAGATTGTTGGACCACTTAGTGGACACTATTTCAAATGAATCTAAATTTCCTCCAGAATGGTGATCCAAATTGTCTGGTAGCTTTTGAAGGAACACTAACGGCGAAGCGTTTCATTTGAAATATGATAGAAGTTTTTACTCTATGCATTCTTCATTATTTATTTATATCGATGTTCTTTTAGAGATTGATAGATAGGTACATAAAAAGCAAAAGCATTACTGAACCTGCTAGAAAGTTCAGTCAAAGTGTAACAAACAAAGATAAATAAATGAAAAAGTAGTGGAATACAAAAATTGAGAAATTTTCCGGTTCACATTGACGAAATTTTTGTATGTACTATTACTTAGAACAAAAGTAAAATAATGAGATAATCTATACCTGAGTATTTCTAAGAAATAATATAGGTAGAGCCGACCGAAGGGTGCAAGATATAATTTGCCGCCCTTTCTCACCAAAACATCAATGTTATATTCCGTCAATAATAATAATAATAATACCTGCGTTGATTTAAAATGCTGATTTTAATAATTAGATTACTAACTACATAAAGAAACAAAAAACTAACTTTTCACAGGATTAAATAAAATTTAACGAGGAAACGCGTTTCGTCATAACATTGACTTCATCTCGTACTAAATTATGGTATGACAAAACAATCTATTTATACGAAAAAAATATACGTTGGTGTTCGTGTATTCGAGTTTTGAAATTTCTAATTGTACGTCCTATATAGAATTTTTCACAATCGTTACAGTTGAGTATATAAACATTAGTACGTTCATCTCTATAGATTTTTGATTTGTTGTTTTTAATAAATTTTCCAATGGTTGGTTTTATATGAAACTTTGAAATTTTTTGTTTTTATAGTTTCATATAAAACCAACAATAACATTGGAAAATTTATTAAAAACAACAAATCAAAAATCTATAGAGATGAACGTACTAATGTTTATATACTCAACTGTAACGATTGTGAAAAATTCTATATAGGACGTACAATTAGAAATTTCAAAACTCGAATACACGAACACCAACGTACCTAGCTATATTAAGCAGAAAACGGTCTCTAATTATGCGTGTCATCTTCTTCAAGAAAACCATACCTTCAATCACAATTATAATATATTACAGTTAGAAAATAGACTCCACAAAATCAACTGTTGGGAATCCCTATACATCAATAAATATAAAAATTCCGGAAACCTAGTTAACGACCAGATTGAAGTAAACCCTTCTCCCCTTCTTAATCTGTTCAATGTACAGGGTGAGTTATTTTGGTTGTCTTTGTAGGCTATATTAGAATCTAGAATAGATAGGCAAAAACTGATGGCGCACTGTCGATCTCTTTTTTTCAACTTTAATCACTGGTTACATTTGATATTTTCTAGTTCGTTTTCTTTGGGAGATACGAGGGTTAATTGAAAATTAGTCAATTTTAATAAATGGTCATATCTGCGTTATTAGGAGGTTTATCAAAAAAGTTTTCAAATATCTTTTTACATAAATTGAAAGAGGAAGACAGTGGCGCACGCAATATTTTTTTAGGGTTTTAAAATTTGGAGTTATCATACATGACCAAATTTTTTTTAATGAAACACCCTGTATATTATTGCATCATTTTTAAGCTTTGTTTCAACCATATTAGAAAATATATAAATTACTTACACTTTTCTGTTGGAATAAAGATAATACAATACAAAGTAATTTATCAAGGAGATTTCTATATTTTCATTTGAATATCGAGAATGTAACAGCTAAAAAAAATATTACTTAATACATAAATTTGTCATACTGTAGTCCTCGGCCTTTTTATTTGACATTTAGGTAATTCAGAACTGAGTTTGCTCTGCAGATTTTTAGAAAAATAATTTAAATTAAAATGAATAAACTTATACTAGTACTCCAATAGCTCTTAATGGATTGCTTATTGTTATTCAGTTTCTCTAAGAGTTCAATTTTTCGTATAAATAGATTGTTTTGTGATACCATAATTTAGTACGAGATGAGGTCAATGTTATGACGAAACGAGTTTACTCATTAAATTTCATTTAAACCTGTGAAAAGTAAGTTTTTTGTTTCTTTATGAAGTTATGAATATGAACATTCACCAAGTAAATGCCTATTCAATTCAATTAGATTGCTGTTGAGCTGTTTCAGAAATAAAAGAATTTAAAATAAAAATGATGAAGTGATTTTTTATAAACTTTATTACTTTGTATAATTTTGAAAAGGAATGCATTTTAAAAAACATGAAAAAAATAACTCTGATATAATCCTTAGTTATAACAAAAAAATATAGGTATGTATTAATCTTTTTTTCTCTATTAGCACTTTGAAATTAGTTTCTTTATGCGTTATAAATATAAATTAAACTAGTAAACTATACTGATGTACATATATTTTATATATCAAAAGCAACTTTTCCTGCTTTTTCAATGGCAAATTCTTCAATAATTAAATTTGTCATATCTAACGCTTCGCAGATATCTTTCTCCATGCTTATCGTAGTCAAATTTGATAGCCTATTCTGTCTCATTGCTGATCTCAGTTTTTAATTATTTTTAATTTTGAAGGAGATCTCTTACCATGAGCAACAATCAGAGCCCCCACCTAAATTGAAGATATACAAATTGATACATCAAACATTGTTCTTGAAAAATTCATTAATTAAATTTACGGTAATGAAATTCCTAAAAATGCAGATGACTTCTCTATAACAATTTAATGTGAACACGTACACCTGAGGCACTTCGACATTTTCATGAGTTAATGACATTCAATTGTTTTTCGCTATATCTACTGCATAAATTTGAAAATCTATTATGGCCCACATTTTTGCTGTAAGTATAAAAATCATATTATAGCGAACCGTGAAGTTTTGAGATTTTCGTCCGCTTAACGAGGCCCCAACTTCTCATCCTATGAACATCAGAAATGATAATCCGGCACTGATATATGTATATATATATATATATATATATATATATATATATATATACACTCACTATCACAAAGAATAAGTCACATACTAAAACCATATGAAATAAAAATAGCCTACAAACCACAAAACCAGGTAAAACTAATTTACACAAAACTCAAAAGCAAAACACCTCTAATGGACAAGACACACATAGTATACGAAATCCCATGCAACAAGTGTAATAAGACATATATAGGTCAAACAATGCAACACTTAAAAGAAAGAATTAAAACGCATAAATATTCAAAAACACAGATCACGGCACTGAATAAACACAAACAAACAGACGGACATAGTTTCAACTACGACAAAACTAGAATTTTGGAAACAGAAACTAACACAAAGAAAAGAGAAATTTTAGAAATGATACATATCCAGAAAAATCTACAAAATGTAATCAATAACCGTTCAGACGTGAATAATTTGAGCACGTGTATTTCCAAATATTATAAAAGACGCATAACGCGAAGACACGTGAAACGATTATGACTCGACACCTGTTTCGGATTCATAAACCAGTCGTTCACACGAGCTGGAACTTACCACAGCCAAAGAAAAGAAAACAAAACGATCCGTAGTGAGGTACATTTTTAATATCATCCTTTGTATTGTGAACTAGTTTTAAATTATATTTTATCTTACAGACTCTTGATGAAACTCTTGTAAAAGGCTCCAAAAATAGAGCCGAAACGTCGAGTAAATCAAATCCAGCTTTATTAGTCATTTAATATCTGTTATACCACGAAAAATCCCAACAATATATATATATATATACATATATATGTATATAGACATTATATGGATAAATCTATAGATAAATCGATAATACATGCTTTTTTAGAATATCTGAGAAATGATGAATACTGTTTTCAATTGCTCTGTACTCGGAATTGATTTATGTTACTATACGTAAACATTTTCGTTATTCTTTTGTTGCATGATGATTGAGAGATTCTATTTCTGACTGGATGGAGCTATATACAGGAGATGTTACATAAAAGAAATAAACAGGAGTAAAATTCATGTTACGATAG
>JARQZK010005058.1:492500-527500 GCA_030704885.1 Cynegetis impunctata
CAAGGGAGTTATAAGGATGTTAACTACAGAGGTCAACAGATTTAACCCCCTCCGTACAATGTACGATTTTTCTGAGAATTTAGTGGAATTCCAATATTCAATTAGATCTTTCCCTGAACCTCTCTTCGAGCAAAGTGACGTGCGGGACAATGGAATCTACTGAACCCCATTGAAAATTTTCTGCTCTCTATATCTCAATCAAATCTCAAAATTATAATATACAGGGTGTTGAATCTCCGCTTGGAAGAAGTCCAATAATTTTCAAATACGGACCTGGAATTTTCTGGAAATTTAAATATATATCGGTCGACCTGTGGAAGTGAATCATACTTTCCAAATATCAACCGACTATGCTGGTTGGTTCAAAAGTTATGAGGAATTAAAATTTTTGGTGCATAAACTCGGTTATGGAATTGATTAGACCTATCATATATCAATTTTTTGGACTCGCCTAGGATAGCTCTAGCTCAGGTTGTCGTAGATATGTTCATTTACCAATGAAACACCCTGTATAGTTATGTACCAGCTCATAGTGAGCATCGAATTTGTAACACCCTGTGCATCTCTTCTCACCCGTCAATAATCACATACTCATATGGCAGCTTACAATTTCTTTACCGATTAAAATAACCTCAATTTCAACAATTCCTCAAAAATACTTAGGGCTTAGTGCTCGAAATGTCAAATTACTTTCACAAAGTGCTTAGTAATCGCAAGCCTTTTGTAAAAATAAGTGCTTAGTGCTCGAGACAGGGAGCCTTTTTTTTCAAGTGCTTAGTGCTTAGTGCTCGAAGCACTATTCTTCAGTGCTCGTCACAGCTCTGACTATAACTACTGCTATCTGTTAATATAATGAAAACAAACCTTCTATATTTTCTTATTGCTTAAACAACCCTCTGGTATTTTGTTTTAGCTAACCGCATACATATTTAGAATCAAACGTGGCAATCTCCCAAAGTGAGAAGCAAAAGCGGCAAACTCAATTTTTTATCGTTTTTTGAAAAAACCGTGAGCATTCTTTGATTTCGCAAAAGTTAGTTTATTATTTTCACATTAATAATTAAATTAAAGTAAATAAGACAATCCTAAGCCATTCCAGGAACCTATTAACAGTTTTTTACCGTTATCCAAAATTCTTAAAAATGGAGATTGCCGCCTATGGTTATAGACCCCTCATATAATATATATATATATATATATATATATATATATATATATATATATATATATATATATATATATATATATATATATATATATATATATATATATATATATATATATATATATATATATATATATATATATATATATATATTATATCTATTTTGTTACTGATATGATATTTAAAGCACAGTTAATCATAATCATAGTAAATGCTTGTTTTCACTTTCTTCAACCACCTAATATGGATTCCTATAGGGAAACTCGTACCTTATTTCTATTAGCTTTGTCATCTGAACCCGGTAATCCTCACAAAGTGACAGTTCCAACAAAGCATTTAGGGAGAAGAAACAGATGTGCACAGCTACTAGTACAAACGTAAATATCCGCAAGTTTTAATCCTCACGATGCCAACTCGAAACTTTCTCAGAGACGTAATAATAATTGTTAAACTCCTTTAGTTCCTCTTGGTAACTCATTATGCTACGTTTCAGATGCGCGGTAGGAGTTGAAACACGACCAGATTTTCCTGATAATTAAGAAGGTATGGGGTAGGATGGCATTTGTAGTAATTATTTCGGCTATAATTACAGAATTTTTAAGTACTTTCTAACTTGGAGATACTGTTCAGCGGCGCTGATACGAACTTTGAATTAAAGCAGGGGGACTTAATAATTCTTTTCATATAATTATGGACTCAAATCGAATTTTCTGAAATCTGTAAACAAAAAGCTTTCTCTTTTTTTGTGCTACAGTTTCTGGAATAGTGCTAATTTCCTCTAAATTTGTTGCACTAACAAAAATATTTCATTATAAGAAATTTCCATTTGTCTGTTGGTATAAAAAAGTATACATAAATAATAAGAATACGAAGGTGGGTTGATAAGTTATGGATCTGATATAAACTGGTATATTTTTTCTGCTGGCATTCTGAATTACTCTTCTTGAATAACTTACACAAAAAAATCCGTATATTGGTTAGATTCGATCAAAATACTGTCAAGCTTTTCGTTAAAATGGAAGATATGTACAAATTCATAGTTATATAATACTTTCATCTAAAAGCTTTCGTTAAATAAACAATACTGATGAGGCCCCAATAAGGTCGAAATAGCTATTTATCAACCGTCTGTGGTCCAGATGGGTGGGAAATTGTCTGGGACACAGACGGTACCGGGTTCAACTCCCGGATATGGGTGTTGTGATTGTCCAATAATTCCAATTTAAAATTATATATTCTGCTGGGCGATGTACTAGATTACGATCCCATGAGGGTAGATGATAAGACACAGGCGAATACTCGCTTGTGTACATCATCATTTTATTTAAAAAAATAGCTATTTATTGTTTATATCGTTCGTTTTGAACTACTTGATGTTTCTAACATTCACCGCTTTGAATATGCATGGAAATGTCGTTAGCGTCGAGACACTTGCAGGCAGCTCCATTAGGGAGGATTTGTTCGATTGATTTCGATTTTACGAATGAATGCCCATTCAACAACTCTAGATGTATATATATATATTCATAACTTGCTGTTCGATTAGAAAGTTGAAATTTGGTAATCTGTCATAATCGGTCATTTTCGTTCTACCTAAAATATTTTTATTCCTACCGCTATACAGGATATGTCAAAATTCGGTACCAACTTTATTATTTTAAATGAAAACCTATTTTTTTATTACATTGTTCGATGGGCCGTCAGATTATGAGTTTGAACAACCTAAGTTTTGTTACTTTATCCATTACAGTTTTTGATATATTTCCATTTTTCTGAAAAAAATTAGGAGGAAATGTAGGAAACCAAATTTCTGAAGTAGTTAGCTGGCAGTCAAGGTTAACACCTAATTTTCCATCCATGGTCCCATTTTGTACCATATGGTCACAGACGATTTTCAAATGTCGCATTCAAAAATTGTCAAAAACCCAACTTTTTCAAATTGTACCTACTATTTTTTTCGACTCATTTTTACATTTAATTTTTTTTTGAATGGTGTCAAAACAAATAATAGGCGTCATTTGAAAAAGTTGAGTTTATGACAGTTTTTGAATGCGACATTCGCCTTCGCCCATATGGTACAGAATGGGACCATCGATGGAACATCAGGTGTTAGCCTCGACTGTCGGCTAACTACTTCGAAAATTTGGTTTCCTACTTTCGAACAGTTTGCGAGCTACATAATGTTTTCTTAACCCCTACGACGGTAATTTTGATCTGAAAAATGGAAATATATCTAAAACTGTGATAGATGAAATAACAAAACTTCAACTGAAAACTGAAGGCCCATCGAACAATGTAAAAAACATGTAGGTTTCCATTTAAAATAAAAAAGTTGGTACCGACTTTTGACATATTCTGTATAGCGGTAGGAATAAATACATTTTAGGTAGAACGAAAAGGACCGATTATGACAGATTACTAAATTCCTAATCGAACAGTAAGTTGATACAATTCTAATGCACGGCCTACGTAAATCACCCTATATAAATATATAAATATATATATATATATATATATATATATATATATATATATATATATAATATATATTATATATATATATATATATATAGGTATATGTATATATATATACATATATATATATATATATATATCTATATATATATATATATATATATAAATTTATATATATGTTAACAGTATCCCTATACACCCCCTTCACGCTCCCCATCATTAGTTACGTCAGGACGGACGAGTGGTAGAAGCAGACATGCGCCTTACCAATGCAGCAGTAACGATTAACGAACTACTGCGCACGAGAGAACAGTCAAGAAGGGGGAGTCGTCGAGTATTCTTGAACGTATGAACAAGTTGTTAACGTATGGAGCAATAAACGGAATTGGTCTAAATAGTTATTCTTATTTGTGTAAATCAACCCCTGTATTTAACATCAAACCCTTGTATTTAACATCAGAAGTGGGATGTTCCCGTGTGTACCCTGTGGCCATAAATGATCATGAATAAACATTAATATTATATAGTTAAAATGAAAGATGAAATTCATATTCGTCATGACAGTGAAGTGTCTGAGCAAAGTGTTGTGGCTGATGAGGAAGATTGTCGGTTCAGTAAGTCCAAAACGAACTAAATTACAATGGCAAGAAACCTTAGTTAACTTGGTAGCGAGCCTGAACAACAATTATTAGAATAAGTCCAAGATGGCGACGTCGACGTGTTATACGCCAACGCCTAGCACATCTGGAAAAGATGGAATTACTGCGCAGCCGTTGATGTCGACACTAGCGCTCACATCATTTAAGCTAACCAGCTTCGATCCTGACAAAAGCTTTCTGTAATGACATAATTGTTGCTTTTACCGAGAAAGAAACGCTAAAAAGTCGAAATTGTGAGTCACTAACCGAGTTCCCTAACCAGAAATTACTCAGCATCAGCAGATTCCATAATAGCTTGGAATGAAATTCTTAGCATGACATAAACTAAACAGTGAGATTAAACCCAATAAAAAGAACATGCATTTCCGGATCTCGGAGCACAAGTTGTTTACACTATTGGGAGTTGTGATTTAATAGCTGTACTGCCGACCCTGACCCTACAAATATACTTTATGGTTATTCCCGATATTGTTATGCCAAGCGATATCGATCTTATTATGTGATAGGAAGTGATTAGACGACTTTGCCTTAGAATTGAGAAAAATGCGATGGGCTTGAACTACATAACAACAAGCTTGTCATCGAAAAAGTGTTTACTATAAAGAACTTGAATAGCGCTCCTGTTAAAATAAATCATATTGAGAGTGTTATGCTTATAATCTTCAACTTCGATGACAGAATACTCACCAAAAGAACTTCAGTTTGGAATAATTCCTAGACTAGCGACTACACAGCTGTTTTTGGGTGACACACTGCCAACTAATAATATTATTGACCCAAATAAGGATGTCGCAGATGTCCGAAATAAAATAAGAAACAGTGGAAACCATCCAGCTCAGCAATTTGACTATATACATTACCTCGAGCCAACGACGGAGGGAAATTAAGGGACAAATATCAAGGGCCTTACACTGTTCGTGCTCTAGTAACGAAAGATGTGCTACATAAACAAGGTCGACAGATGACGGTAGCCGCTCATGAGTAATTACGATCGTGGCCTGCCACAACATAAACAAAGAGTAAGATTAGTGATGTTTGTATGTTAATACTTTTATGATTTTTGTTGAATTGAATTGATTTGCTGGATGATTCGTTTTGAATAATTTATTGGTTACGTGAATGATTGCAATGCTGCCTAAAGTTTATTGAATGCAATGTAATACAGATGAATTACCTTTATTATTGTTGCCGTTTTGAATAATTTATTAGTTATGTGTTGATTGCAATGCAACCTGAGGTTTATTGAACGCAATGTAATACAGATGTATTACATTTATTTTTGTTGTCTTTTCTTTTCGATATCATGCATGGTGAAAGATTTCAAAAAATGGATTAGTGGTGAATCCACTATGTTAAAAACAAAATGAAGTATCATTAAATATTTATAAAAAAGTAGGAGGTGGCGATCCCACTCCGCTTGAATAAAAAGAGGAACTTGTCGATCTCACGTTGCCTTATATGTTTGTGGGGATCACACAAGACATGAAATGAAACATTAAATAATTTACAAATAACCATTGAATAATTTATAAATAAGTAGGAGGTGGCGATCCCACTCCACTTGAATAAAAAGAGGAACTTGACGATCTCACGTTGCCTTATATGTTTGTGGCGATCACACAAGACATGAAATGAAACATTAAATAATTTACAAATAACCATTAAATAATTTATAAATAAGTAGGAGGTGGCGATCCCACTCCACTTGAATAAAAAGAGGAACTTGACGATCTCACGTTGCCTTATATGTTTGTGGCGATCACACAAGACATGAAATGAAACATTAAATAATTTACAAATAACCATTAAATAATTTATAAATAAGTAGGAGGTGGCGATCCCACTCCGTTTGAATAAAAAGAGGAACTTGACGATCTCACGTTGCCTTATATGTTTGTGGCGATCACACAAGACATGAAATAGTGGCAGTACCACTAGGTTTAAAAAGGGTAGTAAAAGTATGTTTTAAAGGTAGTAGGTACCATTACATTACAGCAATGAATAGAAAATGTTATATTATATAGTAAAACACTAACAGTATGTTTTGAAGGTAGTAGGTACCATTACATTACAGCAATGAATAGAAAATGTTATAATATAGTAAAACTCTGATATAAGTTGAAGTAAGCAGAAGATATCAGTATGTTTTAAAGGTAGTAGGTATCATTATATTACATAATTTGTGGCTATGATTTGAAAATGTTATATTATATAGACAAACTCTATAGAAACTCAAATATGACGTGAAGTATGTAAAAGTGGAAATAAGACTTTGTCAAAAAAAAAAAAAAAACAAAATTGGTTGATTTTGGTATAACGAAAATTCTGTTTCGTACTTTGTGCTTACAGATGGACACAGTGCGAGGACGCACTTATCACAGGATGGCCGTGTTAACGGTATCCCTATACACCCCCTTTACGCTCCCCATCATTAGTTACGTCAGGACGGACGAGTGGTAGAAGCAGACATGCGCCTTACCAATGCAGCAGTAACGATTAACGAACTACTGCGCACGAGAGAACAGTCAAGAAGGGGGAGTCGTCGAGTATGCTTGAACGTATGAACAAGTTGTTAACGTATGGAGCAATAAACGGAATTGGTCTAAATAGTTATTCTTATTTGTGTAAATCAACCCCTGTATTTAACATCAAACCCTAGTATTTAACATATATATATATATATATATATATATATATATATATATATATATATATATATATATATATATATATATATATATATATATATATATATATATATATATATATATATATATATATATATATATATATATATACATATATATATATATATAAAGTATAAACTTTAAAATAAAAACACTTGGCTTATGTTTCACAATATAAAAAAAAAATATTTAGATAGGTACTGTATTTAGCAGTAATAAAAAGTCGACATGTTTCGAGCTATGAACTCATTATCAAGACTGACTACAGGAGAGTATTGCATCGTAATTTATAAAACAGACAAAAGCAAAGATGATACCTGAAAATCAATTTGTTCGTTTACAAGGGGTAATTGACTATTATGGGCGGAACTTATTTCGAGAATTTCGAGAAGGTCAAGACGTTTACCCTTGTTACCTGAATGTAACAATTTGGTTTTGTTGAAATCCAGGAAGTGATTGAATTTTATACAATGTTCAGAGAAGCCAGTGGTATTTTTGTTTTGTGAAATTGACTTTTTATGTTCTTCAACACGAATATTTATATTCCTTCCTGTCTGTCCAATATAGAAAGCAGGGCATTCGTCGCAAAATATTTTGTAAATACCACTGTTTTCTCCGATGTTAGATTTTTCTTTATTATTGACCAAGAATGACTTCAAGTTTCTTTTATTTGTACAAATTGTTTTAACGTTATTTTTCGATAGTCTGTTACAAATTTTGCTACTCAAATTAGGCACATAATTTATTGGGAAGTATTTTTGTTCTTCATTAATAGTTTGCGTGGGGTATATTGAATGCAACAGATACTTTATTCGTTTTTTCCAATGAGCTTGTCGATAAGACTTTCATTATAACCGTTATTGATGGCTAATAATTTAATTGTATTAACTTCAATTTGAAAATTTGTTTCCGATAATGGAATCGTGAACAACCTATGTATGAACGAATGAAAAGTACTGAGTTTTATTTTAATGTGTTGGTTACTGTCGCTGTGAATTAAAGTATCTGTGAAGGTTGGTTTTCTATAAATGTTGAAAGTAAGAGAATTCAAATTCCTAGCAATCTGAACGTCTAAGAAATTCAAGGTACCGTTTTCGTTTTCTACTTCTTTTGTAAATTGAATCGAGTTGTAGAAAGTATTTATATATTTAAGGAAATTATCTAACTGCCTATCTGTACCGGTCCAAATACAAAAAATTTCATCTACATAACGTCTCCATAATAAAACGTTAGTAATTAAATTATTATCAATATTGAAAATTTTTTCTTCTAAGTTATTCATGAAAATTTCACTCAACAAAGGCGATAACGGTGATCCCATGGGCAATCCGTCTTCTTGTTTGTATATTATATTATTAAATTTGAAATAACTCTGTTTCAAACATAAGTTTAAGGCAGACATTGTTTCGTTGACTGCTTGAGTTGTTAAATTTGGGTTCATCTCTAGATATCGCTTAACATAATTTTTAACTTCTTGAGTTGGCGTGGAAGGAAATAAGTTGATAACGTCAAATGAAATTAATTTAGCATTTGAAGGAATTTTGATATTCTTAAGATGATTTACTAACTGAATAGAATTTTTAATGCTATACGCCGGATTGAATTGAATTAAGGTGGGTAATTTCTTATTCAAATACTGACATAATTTATACGCAGGAGCGTTAATATAAGATACTATTGGACGCATCGGGCAATCAATTTTATGTATTTTTGGTAAAGTATATAAAACCGGGGTGCGTGGGTTCATGGAAGTTAAGAAAAAAAAAATATTTTGCGACGAATGCCCTGCTTTCTATATTGGACAGACAGGAAGGAATATAAATATTCGTGTTGAAGAACATAAAAAGTCAATTTTACAAAACAAAAATACCACTGGCTTCTCTGAATATTGTATAAAATTCAATCACTTCCTGGATTTCAACAAAACCAAATTGTTACATTCAGGTAACAAGGGTAAACGTCTTGACCTTCTCGAAATTCTCGAAATAAGTCCCGCCCATAATAGTCAATTACCCCCTGTAAACGAACAAATTGATTTTCAGGTATCACCTTTGCTTTTGTCTGTTTTATAAATTACGATGCAATACTCTCCTGTAGTCCGTCTTGATAATGAGTTCATAGCTCGAAACATGTCGACTTTTTATTACTGCTAAATACAGTACCTATCTAAATATTTTTTTTTTTTATATTGTGAAACATAAGCCAAGTGTTTTTATTTTAAAGTTTATACTTTATTCTTTATGATGTTTCACCAAGTGATGTGCGAGAATTCAATCTCAGTTATATATATATATATATATATATATATATCTATATATATATATACATATATATAATTATATATATATATATATATATATATAGACTATAGATTAAGTAATTGGCATACAAAAATATGGCTGGCAATCGAAGTTAATTCTAAGATTTATTATTACTTCATTTATGAAATATTCGAAATTGTTCGTCATTGTATCAATTTCATCATTTACGGTCAAGATTAAATATTAATATTGAGAAATATACATCAATATAAGAAATTTTGAATTATATATTTCCTTACTACACCCCTTCAATTTATTCTAGAAAAGAATGAATTTTCCATTTGGGCAATGACTTTTTAATTTCACGATGAATTCTACATAAACCGCGTAAAACAGACTTTGTTTTACGACGTTCCTCTTTATGATGGAACGTCATAGCTGGCTGATTTTGGAAGTGTAGAAAGAAAACAATTTGAAATGTTTATGGCTAAAACGAGTGTACGTGATGGAGCTTCAACAGATTGTCAGATTCCGTTTATTTAAAACGGAACACACATGTACCAAATTATATTCAAAAAATTACACACGCACTTCTTTATATAAATCATGCGATATTCATAACACCATACATTCAAAAACAACAGATCAATATAATGCGAGTGCAATGTAAAGATTTACATCTTATCTTTTTATTATGCTTATATCTTTCTAGTTTCAAGAAAAGAAAGTGTAATATATTATGCATATATATATATATATATATATATATAGAAAGATTTTTTCTGTTCGTATTTTACAATTGTAGATTTTCTCCTAAGGAAGTCAATAATAAATTGACGAAATATAGAGATTATAAACGAATAAGTTTTCTTTGTCACAAGACCGCTTCCTGACATAACTTTTCCTTTTATACATATATATATATATATATATATATATATATATATATATATATATATATATATATATATATATATATATATATATATTTATTTATATTTATATATATTTATATATATATATATATGAATGTTTATATATATAAATATATATATAATTATATATATATTTATATATATATATATATATATATATATATATATATATATATATATATATACATATATAAATATTCAGATTGTTAATTTAGTTTGTTTTTCAACTTCAAGGAAAGATCCTTTGAGTGATGCTGAGATGAAAAGTTCGTATTAGGATGTGTCCGCGAATGTTTTGTTTCCAAGTTACAGGGTGTTGAAGTTCTTGAAAAAAAATAGATTTTGTTCACAACTATTTATAGTGTTAAGATGCTAGATTGATTGAATACATTGAATCCAGAAATTACCCAGTAATTCACAAAAAAATTTCTCATCTCTTGAATTCCTTTTGTTACTTTTTTGATTATAAGAAAACTATGGAACGCTTGTTCTTAGACCACGGAAAAAACAGAACAAGAAATTTTCGTTCTTAATCAAGGTTTTATTTGTTATACAAATTAGATTAACTTCTTAGCGCTATCAATAATATTTCCAAATCTCAAGAGAATCAGCTAAAGGTTATTTATGATATTACAAAAAACTGATTTTCTTGAAAAAACTGCCTGTATCTTGAAAATGAAACATTTTCGTACCCATTTTCATATGAACTTTTCATCTTAGCATCACTCAAAGAGTCTTTCCTCAAAGTTAAGGCTCATACTTAACACCGTGTAAATAAATATATATATATATATATATATATATATATATATATATATATATATATATATATATATATTTATATATTTGTATATATATATATATATATATATATATATATATATATATATATATATATATATTTATATATATATATATATATATATATATATATATATATATAAATAAATATATATATATATATATATATATATATATATATATATATATATATATATATATATATATATATATATATATATATATATATATATATATATATATATATATTATATAATATCTTCCTAGACCCAATGACTCTACGATCAGATGTTGCTGAGGCCATATCTGTGAACTCTTCCAAAAGTCATTATTATTTTTATTTGAGCCAACTGCGAAGGAAATGGTTTCTTTTTTCTGTTTCATTTATTGGTATCACAAATGAAATTTGTTTACTTGAAGGTATTTGTTGTTGAGTACTCAGTGTGTAGAATTTCCCTTTTTAGGTTTCTTTTGTATTTTTATATATTTCCATTTTTCAAATTATGTATGTATGAGAGTTATATATGTAGGTCTCTGGTCTCGGCTCTTTGTACTTATTTAATAATAATAATAACAATAACGATAATAGTAGCAACAACAATAATTAAATGAAATATAAATAATAAATAAAAAAACTTGTCTAAAAACCAAACTGAAAATAACTTTAATTTAGTTTCGCCTTTTACAGCATTATCAAGACTGAATCATTCAGTCTTGATAATGCTGTAAAAGGCGAAACTGGTCGAATAAAAGTTATTTTCAGTTTGTGGTTTTTAGACAAGTTTTTTACTTATTATTTATTTTTCATTTAAATATGAACTACCACAGAGTTGATTCATCGTCCATCGAATTTACAACAATAATTATGAAAATAATGGTACTTTCGATCTAGAAGTATTGATTTATAAAATATCTTCTTGTTTCTTACTCTAATTAATATAAGTTATACTATGGCTTGTAAAGACCTCAACGGCATCAATGGAAAATATCAAGCAACAACATCCCCCTCAAAGTTGGTATATCAAACGCACATATCAATTTTATAGTGGATTATGTTTCAGATGACACTAGCAGTATGTATGAAATTTTGGCAATATCTAGGAGAGAAAATGTTTCACAAATTCTTGCGGCAATAATACGTGAGATTCCAAACTAGTAACTATTTACGTACTAAGATCGAAAAGGGGTACTTTACAGGACGAACATGAGGTATACTACATGTGAACTCCGAAAATACAACATTCTACAACATTCTTTGTGCAGGCGTTAAGAATTTGATAATAATGAAATATATATATATATATATATATATATATATATATATATATATATATATATATATGTATATATATATATATAACAGAATTCTTCGTGTTATCGATACACGTTCGTGCCAATGAAATGAAGTAAACTAGGACATTTATTTGAAACTAATCAAACAAACCTCCAAGCGGAGCTGGTTATACGAGTTCACGAAACATCGAAATACTTCCATACCTTGTACGGTAAATGTTAGAAACATTAAGTTGTCTACACACAATCAACGGAAATGATAGACAGACTGTTTCGCCCTTATTTGGGGCTCATCAGTATCATACATCCATCGAAAGTGATAAACAACCAAATATTTCAAACAAACGTTCTTATATTTTCCTTCTAGTAACTCAATGACATATAAATATGACACAGCGCCATCAGTCGGAAACAAATGAACCACATCTTACAGATAGATGAAACATTTCGGCAACGAGAACTCGTACGTCCTTACACCCGAAGGTGGTTACTATATTCGCTAAGCAAGAGTAAAGTTGCCACATTAATTCAAAGTAATGCAACATTTACACACCGCCAGTAAGAAACGCTCCGATTTTATCCCCTATACAGGCAGCAAATGAATATAAAACAGAATTCTTGGTGTTATCGATACACGTTCGTGGCAATAAAATGAAGTAAACTAGGACATTTATTTGAAACTAATCAAACAAACCTGACTATTGACTTTGGGTAAGCTCTGAAATCGTCTATTATTTTCGGGAAATATACGACTAAAAAAGATCATAAACATTTCCTAAATTTGTTGCACTGAAATTTACTTGTTGTATTACTCGCGTTTATGGACTTTTGTAACATAAACAACCTTGAATTATTTGTTAAAACAAAGTAGGTATGTTTTATTTCATTTCATTTCTTTTTGATGTTAGTATCTGTAAATGAAGAAGGGAAGTTATTCCGGAAACCAACACTTAATTGATTTTAATTTCTCATGGCAATTCAAACTAAAACGTAACTTAAAAATATTAATTAAATTTCATATTTATACAACTGTAAGCCTCCTTCTGTGTTGGAACTAGTCATCTGCTAAGATTACTTATAAAGTTGTAAAATAAAATTAGAGTCATTCTGAGTCAATAATAAAGAAAAGTCTAACATCGAAGAAAACAGTGGAGTTTACAAAATATTTTGGGACGAATGTCCTGCTTTCTATATTGGACAAACATGAAGAAATATAAACATTTGTGTTGATGAACATAAAAAGTAAATTTTTCAAAATAAAAATACCACTGGCTTCTACGAACATTATATAAAATTTAATTATTGCCTAGATTTGACAAAACCCAATTGTTGCATTCAGGTAATAAAGGAAAGCGCCTTGACCTTCTTGAAATTCTCGAAATAAGTTCCGCCCATAACAATAAATTACCCCTTGTAAACAAATAAATTGATTTTCAGGTATCACCTTTGGTATTGTCTGTTTTATAAAACAAGATGTAATACTCTCCCATAGTCAGTCTTGATAATGAGTTCGTAACTCGAAACATGTCGACTTTCCTTTACTGCTGAATACATTAGGTATCTAAATATTTTTATATAGTGAAACTTAAGCCAAGTGTGTTTTATATTAAAGTTTAAACTTTATTCTTTATGATGCTTCACCAAGTGATGTGCGAAAATTTAATCTCAGTTATTCATAGAAAATACATTTTCAATTCAAAGTAATATTTCATCTCTTTCATTTAAACCTTAAATGAAGAAATGAATGTGTAGAACCAAAATTAGATCTAAAAATTTGATTTTTGAAAATAAAAGTTGAAAGATACAACTGAAATATAATTCTGTGCTAATTATTTCATTTATCATAAACTACTGGAGTTCATTTTTTGAATGTATATGACTTTCATCGATTTAAGCTTAACTAGACGGAAATAAAAGAATCCAATATTACTTCATATCAGAAATTTAACGTTGAAACTTTTACTAACCTCCTTAATTGCGAGCGTTTGTAAATGACTGTAATTATGGTCCTCCAACTCAACGAACTTTCTACACAATGTCGAGTTTGATTAAAATTTTCAGTTTCGACGCAGTCGGACTCACAATGAAATATAACGTACCTTCATTTTCAAAAACACATGAAGCTTCGGAATTTCCAATAGTTCGCACGATACTTTATTGAAAAGGTTGTAGTATTCAACTAATTATTTTGGACAACGGAAGGTAAAAATACATCGTCTGAAAGAGGAGTTAAAAAAACACAATTTATTAGATATTTTCATACAACAGTTTCCTTTTGAAGGTAAATTTTTCTTACCGACAATTTTTCCATTTAATGAAGGTTTCTAAATTATATCAATAATATACTCAGTTATAGTGATGTTTTAAGAAAATACGTCGAGTGATGATGTCAGTATAACGATTATTTTCCTTAGCTCGAGATGGTATTCGTTACGATTATATAACGAATATAAAATATAAATTTTTTTTTGATTAACGTCAAAATATCGTCAATATAAAAACATTCACATATTGACACGAGGCGAAATACCAAAACGATTATATCACGTCGTCAAGGGTATATTAACTTATCAATACGCTTTAGTTATGCAAAATTCACGGATTCTATTGGTTATTCATACATGAGCTATATAATAATATATATATATATATATATATATATATATATATATATATATATATATATAATATATATATATATATATATATATATATATATAAAAATATATATATATATATATATATATATATATATATATATATATATATATATATATATATATATATATATATATATATATATATATTCCCTATTCCAGATACCCACAAAATCATCTAGAAAAATAATAGAAATATCACAAAAACTGTCGCGGGTATGGATAAAGTAAGAAGTTATTTCTGTCTTAATTATTCTAGTCAATTTATTCTACAAACTTCATTAGAATACAAAACAACAAAACTTGATGTTGATGTTAAACAAATTGTCTGAACGCCTATCTTAAAATCACGTAGACACTGAAGTTATAATATATCAATAATTTCATTTCCAGATTTTGAAATAATATATCAATATAAATAAAACTAAAATAATTCAAACAAAAAGATGATCAGTATTTACCCGATGGTAAATCTTTGAATGAAATGGTGATTCGACTATCCACATAAAATTTTGTTATTAGAGTATACGCCTATGTGAGTATAATTTTAATATCAGATAGTTGAAATACCCCGAAAACATAAATAACAACAACTTAATACGCAGATTTATTCATGTTTTAGCGAAAGTTCTGTTTTCGAAAGAACCACATAAATCACTAAACTGCCATCTGTAGCTCCAAGAAGCTGCAGATCCTAATGGTATCGTTCGATAGGTCTTGGCAAGACCTTTCTACTGATGTAACACACTTAGTTGTCCTATCATACTCTGTGGCAGGAGCGCACACCAGTTTTATTATAATTATCAATTATTATGACTCTACAAATAATCATTGCAAAATTCCTACTTTCACGGTTTGTTCAAACAGTTACGAAAATTAAGGTACATTCAATCATTCATAAATTATCGCGTCGGAATATATATATATATATATATATATATATATATATATATATATATATATATATATATATATATAATTGATTTACTACATAAATTGAACAAGGAAAATTCTTCAATAATTAAAAAAATTATCAAACAACTTTCCAAGGGAGCTGTTGTATGTATTCCGCAACGAAAATTCTACATTCACAATCCAATGAATTACAGAAATCGCCAAGTCAACCCGACTCAAAATCTGCCTACAGCTATTTCGGTCTTATTAGATCTCATCATTTGACTCGGAGAGAATTAACAAATTTCTAAATGTTCCCCAATACAAATCGCGGTCGGGACTACTATCTGAATAACAACCCAGAGCGCCCTCCACTAAGGATATTGGGAACCAAGAATTTACCGCTTTTGAATCGAAAATGCAGAATCCTGACTCGAGAATACATATTTCCTGACATGAAATGTCTACTCTGCAACTGTGGTGTATGTGGTCCCAAAGCACGCTAACTTAGAGTTTTTAAAAGCTCTGAACATACTCTGAACGAGAATACGCTACATAAATACTTGTTCGATATACAAAATCGAATCATGAAAAATATATAAGTTGACCATAGTCAATTCAATATACTACATAAAGTGAACAAGAAAAACTCTTCAATAAAAAGAGAAATTATCAAACAGCTTTCCAAGGGAGCTGGTTATATGTATACGCCACAGTTGCATAGTAGATATTTCCTGTCAGGAAATATGTATTCTCGAGACGAGATTCTGCATTTTTGACGATCTAAGCGATGAATTGTTGGTTTCCAATATTCTTGGTGGAGGGTGCTCTGGGTTGTAATCCTGACAGTTGCTCGGTGACGATTTGAATTGGTGAACAATTGGAAATTTGTTTATTTACTCTGAGTCAAATAACCTGCACTGATGCGATCTAATAAGATCGAAACAGCTGTATGCGGATATTGAGTCGGGGTGACTTGACGATTTCTATAATTCACTGTTGGATTGTGAATGTACAATTCTCGTCGCGGAATACATTTAACTAGCTCCCTTGGAATGTTAAAATTCTTAAATGATTGAAGAACTTCCTTGCTCATTTTATGTAGTATATTAAATCGACCATGGTCTACTTGTATATTTTTCATGATTTGATATTTCGAAAACTCTATTCGTGCCTTTTCTAATAGATGAGAGCTCACCAAAAAGCTTAAATGATCATAAATTTTATTGGGAAAATACTCAGAAATAATATCTGCATTTCATTTGTAGCGTGATAGCTCCTACTCGAAAATCGAGTTGGGTTAATCCTACCAAAAATGCCTGATAAACGAACATTTCGAAAACAGGAACTCTGATATGAAACGTTCAAATGCCGAGCAGTCCACTTTAAGTGCGTGCTTTCGTTGGCGAAATGCTATCGTTAGGATCTAATAGAATACGTAGCCAAAATTGGCCATTATTTTTCAGAAATGTTAGCCGGATGTTCATAACATATAAATACAATGTAGTTTATGTGACATTGTTCCGTTTACAACCCTTTATTTAGTTGTTAGAATGGCTTAGTTTATTCATTTCGAGTGAAACGTTCATACTAATAATAGTTATCTCAGGAGGCTCCGTGACTGAGCGGTATAGGTAACGCTATGCCGTCTTCGTTGGCGGAGTTGGTGGGTTCGATTCCCACCGTGTTCCTGGGTGTTTGTATGCGTCCGGATTTAAGTGGTTCCCCTCATTTAGTAAATTGATGGCTAAATGTCCAAGTTGACGAAGCCAAAATTGTACGGAGGTCGGGCGCGTGTGAGAGGGCACACGTCCCACCTCTCACAAAAAAAAATAGTTATCTTCGATTATCTCCTTCTGATCACTTACATTGAATGTGAGAAATAGAAATATCAATTTCAATATTATAAAAAAGTATAAGTACCACAGTTTTTTGAATATTGTGATTGAAACATACCAGTCGGTTCTTGTTTGACTTCAAAAAAGATTGATTTTTGTGCACTTTTGGAACGTTTCATTATTTACTCAAAAGTTTGAACAAACTGCATCGAATGAATCGCTAATAGTTTAATGTACGTAACTACTGAAAAAAAACGCGAGAGCTATAGGATTGACGCATTAAGATCGTATTTCCCCCTAATTTTTGTTGTTTTTCACATAAAACCCAATTTGAAACAACTCAATTTGAAGGGGCTATACAGTTGAGCGCAATCTTAAAACCAACTAAAAAAATATAAAAACTTCCCTAATGAACTCAACTTACTTACAAAATTTTTGGAGGCGAGCAAAACCTCAAATCCCAAGAAGAAACAAGAAACCTTTTCTCAAATCTAACCACCCTATGATACATAACATGGCTGCCTTCAGTTGTTATATAAACATACTTTCAAACATTATGACGTATATTTTGTAAGTTGGACATATCCACATGGTCTTCGAGGTTTTGAATTTTATCTTGGCACATTTTGTTTTATGTTTTATTATTATTTGTCTGAAATTCACTTTTCAATTTTACCCCATTGTACTTCCTGTGCCTGACTTGAAGAACTGATGATTATTAAGATCGAAAGCGCTTTGCAATAATTGTGAATTGTACACTGAATATTAATTGATTTTGTTCTTTTCGTTTCACTCAAAATTGGCAGAATGAAAATTGTACCACCAAAATGACATCCCTTGCATCTTAATATAAGTAGGTACAACATTTTGACCCCTTACTCGATGGGTACAGTCTTTGGGGTAAAAGGACTTCAAATAACATTTTTTCATAGCTGCATACACATTCCAAGAAAGAATTAATAATATTTGTTTCTGAATTAATTTTCACATATTTTGCTACTAGTTTGAAAAAGTTCCGCCCATGAAAAAACTCCTGAACTGAATATTCCCAAATTCTGATACTAAGTTTTCTCTGCTTCAACAATAACCCCAAATATCAAATTTTAGCTTATTTGGTCTGATGGGTCCGATAGAGATGCAAAAATGTACCGGGAAAAAAATATATAAATATATAATGATAATAACGTTTATTCAGTAATAATGATTTACAGTAAATTGACAACATGTTCAAATCACCCCTAGAATAAACAGAAATAATTACTGAAGCTGTTGACACAGCTTGTGCATGATAAACAAATCAATTTAAACAAAACAAAAACATGAACATAATATTATTGAACATCCCAATTGCTCACAATAGAATATAATGAAATACGAGTAAGTACGTGAGGTATCAAATATGCAGTGTAGAAATGCAAAATATAAAACAAAAGCACAAAACGAGTAAATGGGCAACAATATATAACATAATTAATTTAAGTTAAGACATTGAAAATGTTTTAATTTTTATTGAGGTTGTGTTTCTTCACTAACAATTATCATTCTGCGTATTCTTGTTCTGTCCGCCTATTTCACAAATTTTGAGAGTTGGTTTTGAAGCTCTTCAAAGAAATTTCATCGATTATTTTTTGTGGTTGATGACTGGATATATATAAATATATATATATATATATATATATATATATATATATATATATATATATATATATATATATATATATATATATATATATATATATATATATATTTATATATATATATATATATATATATATATACATTTATACTTACATATGTATCAGACATCAAAAAGATTTGAAAATTGTGGTCCAAGAGAAATAAAAAAAAAAGACTCCCGCACCTGAATCTTGACTTTCGATACTCTGCAATAGTCTTTTATTTTTGGAGAAAATACTGATGAAGAAAGATGTCCTTGAAATTGGGAAAACCAAGATTTTTTTCAAGTAAAAATCAATGGATTTTTTTTCAGGCTAATTTCTTCAAAATGAAAATGAAAGCGAGAATTACTATGTGTGATAATGAAATATTTACCATCTTTCCCCATTATGAAACTCTATATATGCATATAGGATATCAACTAACAAATATTTCGTTACTTTATCCCATTAAATTTTGATCATAACCTTTCTTCACGCTATTCTTTCGGAAGAAAATTGTAGAACTTCCTAGGTTTCAGAACGTGCTTATACCAATAGAAGTTTCCAGCTTTATTGTACAATCCACATTGAATTAATGTATAAGTATTTCAGAAAACAATTTATTTTCTATATCATTCATTCAACGCAACTGCGGTAATGTTATATCATTGTGACTTAAAATGACAATGATCCATTTTGATAATGTGATTTACGTGTACCAATACGAATTGGGCTGGTTCAACTGAATTTTGACGTAATAACACGACTGAGCATTTCATATGCGTTACATTGCAGGCCATCAATGATCTACGATCCAATTAAAATTACAAGTTGAATTTATCGCACATAAACAACCGTCGTTCCATGGGGATCGCAAAATCGAATGACATAGAGAGATGTAGGTTCGACGTCCGTCAAACGAGGGTAATCGGAGTAGGCCTGCTAGTGTATGTTCTTAAGGAGAAGATAATATGATCACGAACAGATTAATTTTTATTAAAACAATGGTTAATAATAACAATTTACACATTTATTTAAAGAAATAACGCATGACGCACGTTTCGGTGGAACATAACCTTCTTCAGATGCTAATGGCAAACTAACTATGTTTCTGTGTTATATCGAAACCAAGAAATAAAGAGATGACAAATTGTGTAGAAGGGGTAAATATAGGGATGGTTACAAAATAATTAGTAGAAACCAATTCTGAACTGCTAGTCAGGTAGTTCGGTAATTTTGAAAAGATTGAGAAGGGGGCTTGAAGTATGATCGATTTGGCTATTCAATAGGAGACCGGAGTGCTTGTATTTATTCATCTGTAATGACTCTAAAAAATTAAGTTTAATTCCCTTACTTTCAGCATTTAATATTTTTAAAATCCCTAAAGTATGCATCGACTCGTCTCTGTGCAGATTTCAATAGCGTCCAGGTTGAATATGCGCTCCTCTTTCATTCTCCAATATAACTCGCAGTCCACGCTGATGAGATCTATCATCCTTCCGGATTATCTCCCACTACCAATCCATCTACGTACTCACGTACATATCTGACTCACACTCGTCATAATTTCGACTCTCTAACCTACTCAGGATTAAATGGTTTGCATAATGTGAATTCGACTTTTGATTAACAAACGAACACAAACGTAGCTTTCACACATTCAATTTCGAAAAAAGAACCTACAATACCATTTCGACGCTTTAAAATTTGTGCTGTTTAGCAATGGTTATTTTAAAAGTTCTCTCAGAAATATAAGTCAGGGAACATGTTTCACATCTTTCATAACTTTCAGAAGAAGAATTTGAAGCAAAGTACTTTGAGAAGTTCTAACGACATAATAAAATTCTTATGCCATCGTTCTTTTAACCAACTTTTTTATTTGAACTTATGATTTTAGTTTTTTTTGACTTGGAATGTCAACATGAGTTAGGTAGGTACATAATTGATTCTAAATGTTTTTTGAGTAGGGAAATTATAGTCACATGTAATTTTTCAGTATCAGGGAAATGTGTAGTGTAGTTGTTAATATTCTTCATAATGTCTATTTCCTTGTTAAATTTGATGCCCAATAATGGAATTTTTCGCACTCTATGAATGATGATATATTTCATGCCCGCATTTGCGGGCATAATGGATTTAAAACGCCCGCTTATTGTACTAGGAGAAATGAAGCAAATTTCATTGATTAAATACTTCATAATCCTTATCGTATCAGACTCTGGATTTCTCCGGCAATTAATTATTCGCAGCTTTGGCTGCATTTTCTATGATATTCTTGGGTAAATTCATTTTCATTTCCATTATTTCTATAAAACTACACAAAGAAAGCAGCATGACATTCACTGAATATGATGACAAAAATATTCACAAACGTCAAACTATCAACAAATGACATGCCTACTATGAGAAGGAAAATGGATAGGAGCAATGAAACGATTTTAAAATCGCTTTTTCATCATAATATAATAATTTTTTCGTGAAAAATAAAATCTTGTATGCACCGCGTGCGTTACTAGATCCTTATAAAGCACTTGGTACATAAATAACTATTTTCATGGTACATATTGACATCTCCGGCCGGTCACATAGAGTCGAATGAGCTTAAATTTGATACCTGGGATTGTTTCCATTGCAGAACGAAAGTATCAGAATTTGGGTAAATTCCTGCAACCGCCGCCATTTTTACTCAGATATTTACTTAGATATTTTCATATAAATATCCTTCCTGGTACATATTGACATCTCCAGCGTTTCGTATCATACTAAATGAGTCAAAATATTTTTATCTGGGATTGTTTTCCTTGCAGAACGAAACTCTCAAAATTTGGGTTTTCCAAACGCCGTCTTTTTTACGTAGATATTTCTTGTTTTTTCATGGTTTTTGAAAAATTGCCGAACTCCACAACATCTGCAGATTGAGTTAGAGGGTTGAAAATTTCTACATACATTAAGTTTATGTTGACTTGAAATCCTTTTTTAAATCCAACTCTTCATCTCAACCACGCTGTATTTCGTGGTGACTATTCCGTTCAAATTGCATCTCGATCTGTTTCGATATCAGTAAGCGATGCACTCCGCGAACTAGAATTTTTGTTTTTTGAATATGTTCGAAATTTGTTATGTGGATTGGGTTGATGTTGAGGTGCGTTTCTTCAAAGGTTTCAACTTTTTTCCTCAACCACAATGCAATTCGCGAATTTTTTTTGGAAAATACGTTATTTTTTACTTTTTAATTAGGTTTGATTTTCAAGCAAATGATTTTTCGAAGTATGATTCAATTCACTAGAATTGCATCTCGACTCGATGCATTTCGCATGAAAATTACGACTTCAGTGATGGAGCTCTGCTGCTCACGAGTTTTTGGAACGGAGTTCCTTACGGCAGGCTTGGAGGAGATAGGGATTTCGCCGATGGACAAAACTGAAAAATAAGCGAGACTAAAAGTGTGACGGAAGTAGACTGACGAAAGTCACGCTTTTAGTTAACACAATCGAATATTGTATATCTTTCTCTTTCTCCCTCTTTCTTTCCGTTCTTTCATCCCTTCTCTTTCTGATCCCACTCCGCCACGTCAATCGCCAAGGCATTATATGTACTCATTAATAATTCATTTACAAGCGGCATCCATTCGAGACCAGACCACCGAGGAAGCAGCATCGCCCTGGGAAAGCGGTGAATTCGACGGCAAGCGACTGAAACTGAAGACGACGAGGAGTGAAGAAGGATGAGATGGGCTGAGAGATTGTCCATCAGACACGTTCTTCATCGGTTCGCTAGTAAGGAGCAGCGCCCAACAGAGGACGGCACGGTGGGATGGAAGCGGATCGTCAGGTTCGAAGACGAATGATGCTCGTTGCAGACGACGAGAGTGAAGATGGATATTGGATCTCGATGTCGGAGTAATGGCCATTGCAGACGACGAGTGTGAAAATGGATGTTGGATCTCGAGGTCGGAGTGATGAGCATTGTTCAAGTTCGAACCAACCTGGGATGAAGCGAACATACTTCCAGTCGACAGAGAATGTCACGGGCAGTCGTCAGGTATGTTTACTTGATTTCAAAATTAATGCGACGCGACGCAGAGAGATATACACTTGGGTCTTGAAATATAGACACAAGGAAGGGAACAGGTTCTAGTGCTGACCGCAGCACGAGAGTCCTAATCTAAGTGTGAGACTGGAGGTTTAGTAGGCTTATACCCGGAAACCGAAAGAACAGAGGTGTTTTTAGTGGGTAGGCAATGTTGATATATATTTATATATATCAACTATTGAATCCCACACAGGCCGGGTTCGCAACCGGTATCGCTTTTGAAGTTTTCACCTCGATTAAAAAAAAAAAAAATTTACAAGCAACTCGAAAACGTCCGATGTGAAACATCGAAATAATTTTGTATAAGTTATATGCATAGTAGAATAGATTACGATAGGAATCAGATATGGCATAATGAAAAGATAAAGCTTTACAAATTTGTTGCCATAAAATAATGACTACGTATTTATATTTAGTTATAATATCACAAGAGCATCGAAAATAATCGATTATACTTCCGAGTCACGAGACGTATTTTGCGAAACATCTACGAGAGCGCAGCTCGAGTGATGTTTTAAGAAAATACGTCGAGTGACGAGGTCAGTATAATCGATTATTTTCGATTGCTCGAGTGGTATTCGTTACGATTATATAACGAATAAAAAATATTAATTTTTTTTGACAAACGTCAAAACATCATCAATATGAAAACATTCACATTTTGACACGAGGCGAAACACCAAAACGATTATATCACGTCGTCAAGGGTATATTCACTTATCTTTACGCAGTCGTTATGCAAAATTCACGGATTCTATTTGCTCATTCATACATGAGTTATATAATCAATTATATAGCGTGGCGATACGTTATCCTCTCTACACTCTTGCGTCTAAATTTTCAATTGCGTTGACGACCGAGTGGTCTAAGTACTGAATCCTGGTGTGACGTATTTCTGGGTACGAATCCCAGAGGTTACTCCTGGCTTTTTAATTTTTTTTATTTACAATCTCGTAAGAGTTCTTAGTCCCCCATGACACCGTCAAACACATGACACATAACAATTCAAACATGCAAAATTATTGAAAATTTCAGGTACAGGCATGAAACGAATATCATTTCATGGAATATTTTCCAAATTAAATGTCACAAGATATCAGCATCCTGAAAATTACCCACGACATTATTTTGCTGAATGTAGGAGGCTTTCGAAGGATTTACTACGAAAGAAGCGAACCAATTACTCTTAAAATGTTTCATTGGGAAGATGGCTTGACGTATTTGTCATTCCCTGCGGACGCGTTACATCCAAAATGACATGTAGATACACTCAACTCAGCCCGAAAACTAAACTTTCCAAGGGCTCTTGAATGTCAGCTGAATGGCCCACTATAAATAACCTTTCCAATATTGGCTTGTTTGATATATGTTCCGGCTTTATGGAATTTGCTCCTCAATATTCTCCTCTTCAGTTCTCCCCGTGCCTCCATAAAATGGGATATAAAGATCTTTTGTGGGGAACTTTGTTGGTGGCACGATTTAAGTGGTCTTACTTACGTCAGATATTACACCTCGACAATACCTATTCAAATAGTTAAAAAGCTTTCAATCAGTAGACTGGTGATGAAAGCAGGCTTCATTATACTTCAGGTATTTGTGACCCCTATGCTTGAATTACTTAACAGAAATGTAATTTGAAAATTAGATCGAAGTGAAACTCATACAGTAACTGATAGATATTCTTAAAACTTCAGTAAGATTATTTTGAGGATCTTATATATGTTATGTGATTAAAATCATAAATATGTCATTTTAAACCAATAAATTGGTGGGAGAGTAGAACTTTAATTACTTTCTAAGCTGAAAATGCTTAGATAAAAGAGAGTGTGTGAGAGTTCGCTAGGTATTATAAAATGCTGAACCGTAGAAAAATATAGTTATTTCTTACGAAAGCCATTTACAGTCTTCCAGTAGTTTTCTTCTTTATATTTCAAGATTTGAAAATGAACAATTTTTTGGCACTTTTTATGAAATGCTTTATTTGTTGGGTTTTCTTTTCAATGGTAAAATCGATTCCAATACATGTCTTCGCTCACAATTTCTAGACTCATAGAACTTCAATCATTTTGTGTTATTTTTACTTTGTTGCTCATTTTTGATATATTGAAGTCCATTGGCTTAAAAAATCCTGAACATCATTTCCAATGTAAAATTTCTTGCTGATTACGATCCCTGTGTCATAAAAAGTTAGTAAAAATAATGATAACTTTAAAAGTTGATACCTCAAAATTACCATTTTTTTATCGCTCAAATTCTCAGGAAAAATGTTTGATTATATAATCTTTCAAACAAAAATTTTAGAACGCAAACATGTAGTTACATAAAAGTTACAGCAATTTTACACGAATATTTTACGTCTGAGTCTACAGTTAATCCAAGCAAATACTCGAATCCTCGGAAAATTTTACATCGAATGTGGGTTTGTGAAACTTCCAAATACGTCTTTATGCGTTGTTGTAACTGAAAATAAACGAAAATAATGAGGTGAAAAATTAAAAAAGGCAGTCTACATTATCTCTTGGTTACGTTGCATTAACAATCATTAATCAGTTAAATAGCTGAAACCAAAACCTTCGAATTGCGACCTTATAGAATATAATATCCCAATAGCTTCTTTTCAACAGAAGTTACAGCGATTTGGAATTCCTTAGAATTGATAGGTATATATATATATATATAGAAATATATATATATATATATATATATATATATATATATATATATATCTATATATATATATATATATATATATATATATATATATATATATATATATATATATATATATATATATATATGTTAAAACCCGAGGTAAAATACAGGGGTTGATTTACACAAATAAGAATAACTATTTAGACCATTTCCGTTTATTGCTCCATACGTTAACAACTTGTTCATACGTTCAAGCATACTCGACGAATCCCTGACTGTTCTTCCTTGCGCAGTAATTCCCTGCTGCTACATTGGTAAGGCGCATGTCCGCTTTCTACCACTCGTCCGTCCTGACGTGACGAATGATGGGCTGCGTAAAGGGGATGTATAGGGATATCGTTAACATATATATATATATATATATATATATATATATATATATATATATATATATATATATATATATATATTTAAAGAACAAAGTTAGTAGGATTTTTGTTTCAGTTAAACAATCTTACGATTATATATATTTCTATTTTCATTAACGTTTCGGTCTGTTTCTTTGACCTTTATCAAAATGATTGCATCAATATGTTACCATCACAGAATTAAAAACTTTTCACATAAATACATTAACAATTTATAAATACTACGCAAAAAAAAACTTGACAATGATCCACAGTAACAAATTTTAAAAAATTTCTCGTCTACACACGTCAGCCTTCGCTTTTAGTTAGAAAGCTATGTAGACGAAAAATTTTTTAAAATTTGTTACTGTGGATCATTGTCAAGTTTTTTTTTTTTGCGTATTATTTATAAATTGTTAATGTATTTCTGTGATTTATGTGAAAAGTTTTTAATTCTGTGATGGTAACATATTGATGCAATCATTTTGATAAAGGTCAAAGTAACAGACCGAAACATTAATGAAAATAGAAATATATATAATCGTAAGATTGTTTAACTGAACCAAAAATCCTACTAACTTTGTTCTTTAAATATAAATAAAATGGTTCAAGAATATAATGAAAATGACTATATATATATATATATATATATATATATATTAGATGTACTTATTATTTGATATATAAATTTTATATATATATATATATATATATATATATATATATATATATATATGTATATGTATATGTATATGTATATGTATATATATATATATATATATATATATATATTTTATTTGGGTTCTCGGCAATTAGTAAAAAGGGCAATTAATAAACGAAAGTCATTCGTCAATACATCTATATTTCGAACCTTAATTGCGAGAACCCAAAGGAAAGTAACAATTGATGTTTTTGATTACACGCAACACTCCTCTCAAGATATATATATATATATATATATATATATATATATATATATATATTAATATATATATATATATATATATATATATATACCTTTATCCAAATGAGGAATGGTAAAAATTCGAGTTTACAATATTTACTTATTGGAACGGCAGTATAACTTTGGTTCTCGGGCACCTATCTACATGTTTCAGCAGTCAAATTAAAAGTTTTCCTTCCGGTGTCATAAAAGACGTTATAATAAGTCTTCAGGTGAGCTAAATTTTAAAAAAATATCTCTCAAAGCTGTCACGTTACTCTTCTTCTTTCGGTGCCTATCCGGTCCGGATGTTGGCGATCATTCTGGCTATCGTGATCTTATTCTCAGGGCTGCTCTAAAAAGCCCGGTGGTTGTCAGAGAGAAGCATGTTCTTAGATTTTTCAGCTAAGAAATCCTCCTGCGGCCTGGGCCACGTTTACTCGCGATTTTCCCTTGCACGTTACTAATTGCGGTAAATTATGGCGTTGTCGTTTAATCTTTGATTTTTTTCTAGTTTAACATTTTAAATGGATTTTAAATTTGAAAAAAAAATTAAAATCTTAATTTTGACTCCACCTACATAACCACTTCAACCTTAAATTAAGCATATCGTCTCATCCTCAATCTACCACTCACTCTTGTAGTTAATCATATTGCAATCACGCAAATGTAAAAGCAAATGTGATCAAATTATCGTTTACAATTGAAATATTTATAGTGATTATTACTAATACTTTCATTGATTATATCGGGTGGTTTTATTCAACATGTAATGTTTTTAAATAAAATATTTTATTTTAAATAAAAAAATTTCATCACACCATTTTGTTGTTTGGTTGAATTATGGATAATCATACAGTTTACTTTTTAAAAAAAGAATTGCAATTTTTAACGCTACAAATACATCCTCAGACTCACGGCCCCCTCCAAAACAATTGCCTGGATCCGCCCTTGATATATATTGTATATATATATATATATATATATATATATATATATATATATATATAAATAAATAAATATATATATATATATATATATACATACACACACACACATATATATATATATATATATATATATATATATATATATATATATATATATATATATATATATATATATATATAGATAGATATAGAAAGTATTAAAAATCGACTGTATTATACGTTGAAAGGAAATGTTATGTCGGGAAGCGGCATTGTGACAAAGAAAATTTATTCGGGAGAAAATCTACAAATGTAAAATACACACAGTTGAAAAAACAGACTACAAAAAAAACCAATCTACTCACAAATACACAAAGTCAGTCACTAAATAAATTAACACGAACGATCAACAATATGTTCGGAACGAGACTAATCATAGGAAACATCACAAATAAAGAACGGGTGCACGTGAGACAATGATTTAAAAAAAAAACTACAGAGAGATAGATATTTAAATAAGTTCTAAAATGTTACCATATATGTTACTTAACTGCCCTACATCTGATCTAAAATTAATAGAATTTTCATTTTTCTTGATGTGGCACATCTCAAGAAACAATCTGCTTTTATAATTTTCTTCTATTTCTAATATTTTTACTGTGTCATAGTCAAAGTAATGACCAGTATTTTTATGATGTTCTACTACTACACAAGAGTTTTTATCTAATCGATAATTCCTTGAGATGAGCCACATCAAGAATGGCTCCGTAGTTCAGTGGTCAGTGCGTTGGGCTACTGAACAGAAGGTCGCTGGATCGAATCCCGGCCAAACCAACGAATTAATGCGGAGCCACCTCTCGGAAGGTAATGGCAAACCACCGAGAATTATTCTGCCTAGTAAAGCCCCTCTATAAAGACGTTCGGAACCGTGGTTAAACTGTAGGTCCTTTCTATTCGTGTTTCACTGTATCACGCACAGCACGAATAGTTGTAGACCTACGCCCGAAACTGGGTATGGCACCGGAAGAAGAAGTGCCACATCAAGAAAAATAAAAATTCTATTTATTTTAGATCAGAATTTTTGTTCATCTATATTCTTGATATTCAGATACACATGGTTTGGGAGCAATTTACGTTGTTTTTCGAATATTATTTTATCAATCAGAGACGCTTCTTATCCATTATTTTTCGTTGTCAACTTAAGAATTTTGGTTGCTTTTAAAAAAAATTTCTCTGGATAACGATACTATATGTACCACCCTATATGTAAATTAATGAAATTCACTGTATTTCAATGTATTTGAATTCTTATGAATCAGTGTGCACAGGTTTTCTGAAATTGACGTTTAAATTTGTTAATTACTTCGCAACAAATGGTCAAAATGTTTAACTTGTTTATTAATGTATAGATAACATCGTTTCGATATGAACATGTGCTTTCAAAAACATTTGTTACCAAATTACTGGCAAATGTGTAATTTATTACTGACTTCCCGCAACAAGCACAATACTTAAATTTGTAATATTTCATAGTTCTAGTTACGAGAGTTATAAATCCCAATATCTCCCCATAAGTGTCAGAGGATGATATTTGAATGGATGACGCCCATTCATTGTGGCTTGGAAGGCCGAATTCAACAAATATCTGCTCTCGAAAAGATACTAATCTGGCGTCCAAACATTCATATTTGGAAAATCTCCCGAGTTTATCTCCCTCTTCTGGTAGATTATTTCCCCCGACAATGCTTATGTGCAATGGCCCCCATCGGTTTTTTCCTTTTTAGTGCTTGGTGAGATAAGAGCCCTGATGATATGCCAAAGCGTCGCGTTGTATAGAGTGAACGTATTCACAAAATAGGGTTATTTAACCTGGAACGGCCATAGAAAAATTGATTTTCGCATATGCTTGCATGTAGGCCGAGTTTCATTTTGTCCGTAACGTTATGCCTGATAACACCCTCAACAACTTTCGCAGATGTTTTCCAGGACAATCTCATTTACAATATTTCAACGAATTTTCCACACGTTCGAAATCACAATGAAATTTTTCGATGTTTTTATCCGGCCGTTTAAAATTTACTCTCCTATACTCAACTTCACTTTGATATATGACACTTTTATTTCATGGAAAATCGCTTTCAGGGCAATGAAATGATACACAATTTGTTAAAAAATTTATTGAATAATTGAGTACGACTAGTTTCATTACTTCTAACTAGACCTGTGTCGATCGATCATTTGTCGAGACCCGGGTCGATCATGACCCACTCGTATGGTGATCGAGTCAAAAAGATTCGATCATTTCGATCATTTGGGTCACCGGTCGCCGGTCGCGGTATGTAACGAATGACGAACCGGTGATGGGTGGAATTAGAATATATATAAATAACATAACCTACATGGGTGAAAAACAAAATAATTCAGCGCATCTCGGTAGGCCGATTTGAACTTGCGGATTTTCCGTTATTGAAGTTTCAATGGGCACTGTTCGATGTATCTTTTTCATATGCCTAGTCAAATTACCACTACCACCCCCAGAATAGCTGATGGTTTTTAAGCAGTACTCACATTTTGCCTTATCATTATTAATTACAGAAAAATGATTCCAGATTTTACTTCTTTTTTTTTGCCAGATCAGACATTATGAGTTATTGAGTGATAACAAAACGAAACCAAAATTGAAAGTTAACACTACCCCTAGTTAAATAGTCGAATAGTCACTATGTTAATTTCAATATCCATGCATAATCCCAACACCAAATAAATTGTTAATTGTAATCCTATTATAATAAACAAACTCACGTTATAATATCAACTGAAACCACTAAAACATGCCAGCAAAACTTGAATATAAAATCACGTTTCGCGGGTCAAACCTCTACATATATCAGCATGTCACTGATTCGATCTCAAACTGAATTCGATCTCGATCACGACGCGATCGATCGAGTTGACGACCCAAAAGACTGAGAGATGAGAGATCGAGTTCGCGACCCAAAAGACTGAGAGATCGACAGGTCGCGACTCTTCTACGCGAGCGTTCCTGAATAAATCGGTTCCTTTTAGATTACGTGTCAAAATTCAAAACAACACGAGGAAGAGTGCGATGAATGAAAGCATGTAAACGATTGTATCAGCAAGAAATTAGTTATATACTGTTGTGTAAAAACATATGGAAATAAAGTGCAATTTGGTTAGCCTTGTCAAGTAAATCAGGATCGGGTTGAATGAGATCGGGTCTTTTAGAAATTCGTGATTCGATCACTCGTGTATAGGTTGCGATCGAATCAAAAAGATTCGATCAATCACGATCGACACAGGTCTACTTCTAACATCTAACAACAATATCATTAGGTATATCTTGCGACTATATATATATATATATATATATATATATGTGTAAAACTTGGTTCACGGAATGAACCGCGTAAAAGATTTGAAAAATCTCGACGTTTCGGCTCCTTTTGCGAAGCCATCTTCAGGAGAATTAGAAGGGAAATAATTCAGACTCGTGGCCTCAATCTGCCTACTCCACGAATCGAATTTAGGAGGAATCGGAAACAATACGATTGCGTGGTCTCAACCTGCCTACTCCACTAACCGTATTGCTTCCTGTCAACTCTGAAGTCTCAATCTGCCTACTCTTCAGAGTCAACTGACGGGCCGATCGTCGCGTGGCCGTATTTATAGGGGAGGGGGTGGGTACTCACGCTCATCAGTGCGGGATGCACTCTGATTGGGCGTTACATGGCGACCACTGAGAAGTGGTTTCCATGCTGATGGGAGTCTGTGACTGTCATCTCTGTGTGTCAAAACTATTTGTACGTATTTCTATTTCTACAGCTTCACGGATAATTCGGGATTTGAAAGATCGGACGGGAGCAATAGTTCTTGTATTGGGGAAATCGATAATGTGGCCTGTTTGGGTGTGATGTTGGGAAAGGGCGTTGGCGATATCTGAGTGTCTTACCGAAAGTGAATGTTCCTTGGCACGGACCTGAATTCGTCGGTTCGTTTGTCCTATATAGGAACGAGGACAATTGGAACAGGGAATCTCATAAACACTGACCAGATGGGAGAGTTTTTGTTGAGTAGTGAATATTGTTTTGATGTTTGTGTTTTTGAGAGATCTTGCGATCTTATCTGTTACTCCTTTGAAGTAAGGAAGAAATAATTTAGGTGTTGATTCTTGTTCAGTGGGATTGGAAGGTGGTAGAGGTGGGGTGATATTTGTGTGTTTGCGTATGCTCTTGTCGATTTGATATGTGTTGTAACCGTTCCGTAATAATATATGTTTTAGAGTTTTGAGTTCTGATTCACGGTGTTCGTCGTCAGATAGTCGAATGGAACGGTAGATTAGGGTATTAACTACAGAGTTAAGTTGAGAAGGATGGTGGTGAGACTGGGCATTCAGATAACGGTTTGTATGAGTGGGTTTACGATAAACTGAATAGGAGAAGCCTTGGGATGGAAGTTTTTTGATCATGACATCGAGGAATGGCAGAGACCCATCGTTTTCCACTTCCATTGTGAATTGGATACTTGGATGTATGCCATTCAAATGATTCAACAAGTGGAGCAACGAGTCTTCGCCATGGGGCCAGATCGCAAAGACATCGTCTACATAACGTAGCCAGCATGATGGTTTAAGGTCGAATGACGAGAGAGCTTGGGTTTCGAAATGTTCCATGAAAATGTTGGCTATGATGGGGGAGAGAGGGGATCCCATTGGGGCTCCCTTGATTTGTCTGAAGAAATTGCCTTGAAAGATGAAATAAGTGTTGGCCATGCAGTGTTTGATCAGGGATAGGTTGTCTGGGGATATTTGATGTTTCGTGTCTAGGATGGAAAGTGTTTCTTCAATGGATATTTTGTAAATAAGGAGACAATATCAAAACTAACAAGGAGATCAGTTGGGGTAATATCAATACTTTGAAGGAGTTCTATGAAGTGAAAAGAGTTTTTGACGTATGACTGGGTTTGTTCGGCAAGGGGTTGAAGGGTTTGGCGAGATATTTCGCAAGAGGATGTGTTGGACAATTATAAGCGCTGACAATGGGTCGAAGTGGAATATTAGGCTTGTGAACTTTGGGTAGACCATAAATTTCGAGGGGTTTCTAGAAGATTTTTCTCTTGGGATTAGAGACTTTTTTTATTTCAGGTGGGAGATTCGATTGGTTGATACGAGATCTTGTGGTTTTCTCCAGGTATGTTGTCGGGTCATGAAGTGATACGCTTTATAGTCGGGGGTGTCAAGAAGATTGGACATTTTTATCGAGGTAAGAAGAAGTGTTAAGAATGACAGTGGCATTGCCTTTATCGGCTGGGAGGACGACTATATTTTTGGTCATTGTAAAGTTCTTTGAGAGATTGCCTCTCAGAAAAAGGTGAGGTTCCGGGACCTCACTTTTTCTGAGAGGCAATCTCTCAAAGAACTTTACAATGACCAAAATATAGTCGTCCTCCCAGCCGATAAAGGCAATGCCACTGTCATTCTTAACACTTCTTCTTACCTCGATAAAATGTCCAATCTTCTTGACACCCCGACTATAAGCGTATCACTCATGACCCGACAACATACCTGGAGAAAACCACAAGATCTCGTATCAACCAATCGAATCTCCCACCTGAAATAAAAAAAGTCTCTAATCCCAAGAGAAAAATCTTCTAGAACCCCTCGAATTTATGGTCTACCCAAAGTTCACAGCCTAATATTCCACTTCGACCCATTGTCAGCGCTAATAAATGTCCAACACATCCTCTTGCGAAATATCTCGCCAAAACCCTTCAACCCCTTGCCGAACAAACCCAGTCGTACGTCAAAAACTCTTTTCACTTCATAGAACTCCTTCAAAGTATTGATATTACCAACTGATCTCCTTGTTAGTTTTTTTGATATTGTCACCTTATATACACATATCCCCATTGAAGAAACACTTTCCATCCTAGACACGAAACATCAAATATCCCCAGACAACCTATCCCTGATCAAACACTGCATGGCCAACACTTATTTCATCTTTCAAGGCAATTTCTCAGACAAATCAAGGGAGCCCCAATGGGATCCCTCTCTCCCCCATCATAGCCAACATTTTCATGGAACATTTCGAAACCCAAGCTCTCTCGTCATTCGACCTTAAACCATCATGCTGGCTACGTTATGTAGACGATGTCTTTGCGATCTGGCCCCATGGCGAAGACTCGTTGCTCCACTTGTTGAATCATTTGAATGGCACACATCCAAGTATCCAATTCACAATGGAAGTGGAAAACGATGGGTCTCTGCCATTCCTCGATGTCATGATCCAAAAACTTCCATCCCAAGGCTTCTCCTATTCAGTTTATCGTAACCCACTCATACAAACCGTTATCTGAATGCCCAGTCTCACCACCATCCTTCTCAACTTAACTCTGTAGTTAATACCCTAATCTACCGTTCCATTCGACTATCTGACGACGAACACCGTGAATCAGAACTCAAACTCTAAACATATATTATTACGGAACGGTTACAAACACATATCAAATCGACAAGAGCATACGCAAACACACAAATATCACCCCACCTCTACACCTTCCAATCCCACTGAACAAGAATCTACACCTAAATTATTTCTTCCTTACATCAAAGGAGTAACAGATTAAGATCGCAAG